>PVJI01025125.1:0-20932 GCA_004026765.1 Micronycteris hirsuta | reverse complement strand
ATTGGCTATCTGCCATCTCTCTTCCTTGCTCCCGCCTTCACCACACCCCTCCCATTGGTTCTGCCCCTCCAGTCCCGCCACCAAGGCACACATACACCGCCTCCCCGGCTTCTTACAGCCTCCATATTGGCTAATTCCGCTCTGGCACCGCCCCTTGAAGGCTCGTGCACGCTCACGAGAATCTCCATTGGCGATTATCGTCACCCCTTCTCTACGCTTTTGGCGCGTGGTTCTCCATTGGTTGTTCTCTGTCTCTAGCCTCCATCCCACTACCTGCCTACGCAATTCTGGGATCTCCTATTTTTCGGACCTCTCTGTTCGCTGCCTGCTGTCCCCATCGCTTGTAGCCATTCCATCTTCCCCGCCACCCAGATGCCAACCCCGCTTGTACTTCCTCATTAGCTGTCTTACTTCTCTATCTCGGACCCTGCACCACCCCCATTCAGTCCTCTCCATTGATTCACGGATCATCCCGCCTTCTACACCGCCCACTCTCGGCCATTCCTATTGGCTGTGTGCTTCTCTTGCACGAGATTCACCGCCTACGTCACAGACGCGCGGCTCCCCATTGGCTGTCTGATACACCTGTCTTCATCTAGCTGCCTACCCCCGCTCGGGGCTTCCCATTGGCTGCTAGCCCTTTCAGGCCCTGCCCCCGCCGGTACCGCCGCCGGTGCCGTCGGTGCCGCCGCCGCCGCCGCCGATATGGCGCGTACGGCCCCTGTGGAGCCCCAGCTGCGGCCTCCTGCGCCCCCCTCGCCTGCCGCGGGCGAGCCCCGTACCTCTGTCGAGGCAGCGGTGGCCCCGCGGAGGGTGCTGTTCGCCGATGAGGCCCTGGGGTTGCCGCTGGCGCAGCTGCGCCGCTACCGGCCGTGGGGCGGGCCTGGGGCGGGCAAGATGGCGGCGGTGGCCGGGCAAGATGGCGATGGCGGCGGGGTTGACGAGGACGACGATGGAGAGGATGGGGATGAAGGGGAGGAGGAAGAGGAGGCTTACTCCGAGCCCTCACCGCTGTGCCCCGTCCCCACTGGCGGGGGTTTTTACTTGGTGCCCACATTTTCGCTGCCGCCTGCACCGGGCCGTCTGGAGCGCTTGGGGCGCGTCATGGTGGAGCTGGAGGCACTGCTGCCGCCTCCTGGAGCGGTCCCCGGGGTTGCCGGGGTGTGGGTGCCGGGGGGGCGCCCACCTGTGCTGCGCGGGTTGGTGCGCGTGCTGAACCGCTCCTTCGAGAAGGCGGTGCACGTGCGGGCCTCACACGACGGCTGGGCTTCTTTCTGCGACCACCCAGCGCGCTACGTCCCGCGCAGCCCGCCGGGGGCAGGAGCGGGAGGACCAGGAACAGGAGATCCCATCCTGGATCTGGGCCTTGGCCTGGTCTCCGGCCAGGCGTCCGCATCCTCGCCCGACGACGGCGGCAGCACCGACCGCTTTGCCTTCCAGCTGCCCTTTGCTGAGGGTGCGGGTGATGGGGCGCGCCTGGACTTCGTGGTGCGCTATGAGACGCCCGAGGGCACTTTCTGGGCTAACAACCACGGCCGCAACTACACAGTCCTGCTCCGGATCGCACCCGCTCCCACACCCACTGATGCTGAAGGGCTGCCCCAGCAGCAGCAGCTGCCGCAGCTGGAGCCACAGCCCGAGTCCCAGGGTCCCGTGGAGGCTGAGGTCAGGCAGCTGAAGAGCTGCATGAAGCCGGTGAGGCGCAGGTAATGTCTGCCAGCGCCACCTCCGCCAACGCAAGGGCTGTGTCCAGGATGGCAGACAAACATCCTGACCCAGGAACCCCCTCGGTCCTGCTCTCCAGGACAGGGAGGAGGGCACATTCAGCCAGTAAGCCAAAGAGTAATGAGAGGCCAAACATGTGCTAGGCTCTGTATTACTGGGGTTTTATTCATTCATTTATTGGATTCCACTGTAAATCCCTGAACAAGACATCTTTCCTGCCCTCAAGGATCATACAGGTTCCTATGGGAGACAGTTGGGGAAAAAAAGCAAGCAGATAAGAAATACAGGGATAAGGTTAGCTGCTGAGAGGAAAGTAAGATTGAGTAAGGGGAGAAAGTTTGGGAGGGAATATCTATCTTAGGGTATTCAGGAAGGGCTTCTGAGGAGGTGAGTCCAGTATGATGATAAGAATTATCCACAGATATGGAGGAAGAGAGTTTGTAGAAAAGGAAACGGAAGTCTTTTCTGAGGAGGTGCCATTTAAACGGAGTCCTGAATGATAAAGAAGAACAGTTATGCACACAAGGGTATTATAGGCAGAACAGCAATTGCAAAGGTTCTGAGGTGGGAATGAACTTGGTGTGAATAATAGGCTGTGTGATGGAGTGTAGAGAACTGCTGAGACATGGTAGTGTGGACGAGGGACCTTGCTAGTTATGGGGCAGGGAATCTGACCCCCATTTGACAGAGCAAGAAACCAGAGCTCCAGAGAAATGAAGTGATGGCTCCTGGCTTTTCCATTTCGGCCATGACTAACCTTGAAGCCTGTGCACTCTCTATACTGTTATGCTCTAATCAAGTCTGAGGCTTCCTGTGGAGATGAGTGGCTGAGTCCATCCTTGCACAGGGAGGCATTGGCTATGGCAGAGGCTGAATCAGATGGGCCTGGACTTGAAGCTCTTGTCCTTTGTTTTTGCCATGCCACCTAGTAAAAAGAGCCAGTTAACCCCCAAAGGCCCTGAGACAAGATTCTCCTAGATTTTCTCTATCAAGCTTTGGATTCTTCAAGTTCTAGCAGATAGGCCTGATTCTTTTTGGACAACTAAGTCTAGTCTGGGAGAAGTAGATTCATGCATGTGTGGGAAATACATTTCCCTGGTCATAAGAGGACTGGAAATGGTAATGGGAAAGGGCTTTTTGGACCTTGTATATACTGGATCAGTAGTCTCTGGCTGCAAGATGTTTGTCATCCTGGCAAGGCCTTAGGCTGTGAGTTGTTCAGAACAGTCTAGCTCAGTTGGTGGGCAGATGTGCCTGGGTACTTGAGCAAGCAGGCAAGCACCCCCTTGCCAACCTGTGAGACCCATAGTAACCTGAAACTTAGTCTAAGGGGGCAAGCAGCATGGCTTTCCTTACAGTGTTAATTGAGAGTATAGATTCTGGCATCAGTACTTGGGTTCAGATCCCAGATCTGCCCTCTATAATGGCCTTGTAACCTTGGCCAGCTGCATTGTGTCTCAGTACCCTCATCTGTAAAACAGAAGTAATTATACCTTCTTCACAGGAGATGAGTAAAAGAACCTGGCTTGGCTCATAGTCGTGCCATATAGGGGTGAGCTAGTGTGTATACTTAATCACACATAAAGTTCCTTGGATTCTCCTCCCAAACTCTGCTCTGCCTGTAACCAGCTGTGTGCCCTTGCCTCAGTATTCTCATCTGCTAAAGGAGAATGACAGTCACTTTGGTTGGATTGGACGCAGCAAACATTGGCCAGGTAACTGAAGCTTGGTAGTAGCTGCAAAAGATAACAGTGGCCAGCATGTACTAATATCTGTGCTAAGAGCTTCGAGTCCATTCTCTCGTGTGTCTGCTGCTGTGCATGCTGTGTGCTATAGGTGCTATGGTTACGCCCATTTAATCGAGGGGGGAAAAGGTAACTCAGAGAGGTAAGCCAGTTCGCTCAGTTTCACTCAGCTACTGAGTGATGGGACCAGGGGCAATTTTTTTTTTAAATGGTTCCTTTTGAAGGCCTGGTAGGATTCAGGGCAAATTCTACATTTTGCTCCTCGTGTTCCTAGCATGTTATGCTTTGCTCTTCTGGGGTTTTTTTTTTGGTTTGTTTGTTTGTTTTTTGTTTTTTTGTTTTTGTTTTTTTTCTTTATTGAAGGATAGCTACATAAAGTGTGCTGATTTTAAGTGTAGGGCTCAGTGAATTTTTACATATCGGTGCCCTTGTGTAACCACCACCCAGACCCGAGGTATTGAGCTGTTCCAGTGTTCCAGAATCACCTTTTCCCAAGTCGTCATCCCAGCTGGGTGTTGTGGGAGCCCTGTGTGTAAGACGCAACAGTTTGGGTAATGGAGTTTGGTCATTTTAGAGTGTGAAAGGAAGGGAACAGAGAAATCAAAAGCTTGCAGGGCCAGGGTGGGTGGAGAGGGTGTTTTTCTTTTAAAATACATGGGTGGTTTTAAGGAGAAATTGAAACAGCCCGTTCAGACAATTGTTTTGGTATCTGGCCCCAGGTCTGTGGTTCCTAACATGACTTGTGATATTATTTTAAGTGGGCAGATGGCTTTTTGATAGCTTCTTTATCTTTTGATCTCAGCTCTTGCAAAGGGAGGTTGGTGCTCATTGCAAGATCAGCGATAAGATTTTCTTTGTAGGTCGGTGGCTTTCTTGGTGAGTACATTTCAACTTATTATTGTTTTAAAACCTGTGTGCTGCCGATGAGTTGGAGCGCTGTTGAAGAACAGCTGCCCCCTGAGACTCAGTCCTCTTGGAAATGGTGGAGGATCTCAGAAGATAGCCTTAACCTGCTGGAGCCCTATCACAGAGGTCTTCCCATTCAGGAAGTGATGGCTGCAGGCCCACTGTGCACCAGGTGCAGCCACAGGGAAGCATGGGAGAAGTTGATGGTAGCCATCGGGATACAGCTCAGAAACTGAAATGGCTGCATTCCCTGAGTTGCTTAACCAGGCTTTTGGTAACACTTGGCTTAGAGATGATCCATCAGCAAGCATTTATTGAGGGCCTACTATGTGCTGGGCACAGTCCTAGGTTCATACAAGGATAAAGATGCAGACTGGCACCGAGATGTCAGAGGGCTTGTGGTGGAACTGGGTGGAAAGGGACAGGTACAGAGGGTTTGTCATTTGAGACCTAGAAGAGGTCTAGGCACTTGGCTGTTTGCATGCAAAGTGTCATCTAATCCTTTCAACATTCTGGTGTGAGATAGACTGGTTTATCTCTTTTTTTTTCCTCAGCAAACTGAGGTTCCACAAGTCCAAAGTCCCAAGGTTGGTGCGGGAAGGAGCCCTCCTGGTCTGCCTTGGTTTATCACCCTTAGGAGGTATCCTATTCTTAAAAACAAAGACCAAGAAAGCCTCAGCATGGCCTTCAGGCACCTCCTTCTCTCTCCCCTAATCTGGCCTCTGGCTGCTGGTCTCACCACATGCTTCCCTCTGCCTTCTGAGCTCCTATCACCATGATCTTTCCAAGGATCCTTGCCCCTTCCTGCATCAGGGCCTTTGCCCATGCTGCTTTCGTCACCAGGAATGTTGGTCCTGTGCTTACTGAAGTCTTCCTTTGATCCTTCAATTCTAAGAGTGCTTCTTCTGGGAAGCCTGTTCATTCCAACGTCCTCAGGCCTGGGCTTTTTCATAGCACCCATCAGCCAAGTGGGCAAGCCCTGTTAGAGAATGTTGTGTAGTAGAGCAGATGGACATCATCACGAATTCAGGATCATTTTCCACCCTGCCTGGCAGTCCTATTTTTATGATCCATTCTTGTCTCCTTCATGATATGTTTCTTTCAAATGTTCTTTTCCTTCAGACTTCCTGCTTAAAAAAAATACACCCCCCCCCAAACAAATAGAAGCCATAAGAGTGGAACTCCCCACAACTTGCAAACCCCATGCCTGCAAATTGATTTCTCTCCTTTGTGTTACAGGGTAGGAGGGGGCTTTTTCTTCCCTCAGGCCAGTTCCTCCACTCGTGCTCTGGGTTCCATTCTCTTCCATTTGCTCCAGAACCTGACAATAATCAGTTTCTATTTCCTAGCAGCTTTTCACTGCTCTCCTCACCCGATCCTCTATTGGCTCTTATACATGCCAGCATCTTTACTGCCTTAAAAATCTGTGCTTTATGCCCGGCTGGTGTAGCTCAGTGGATTGAGCGCAGGCTGGGAACCAGAGGGTCCTGGTTCGATTCTCAGTTGGGGCACATGCCTGGGTTGCGGGCCAGGTCCCCAGTGGGGACCATGTGAGAGGCAACCATACATTGCTCTTTCTCCCTCCCTTCTCCTCTCTCTGAAAATAAATAAATAAAATCTTAAAAAAAAATTCTGTGCTTTGATCCCACCTCTGTCCACACTGCTCCTGGCCAGCACCTAATCATCCTCCCCTTCATTTCTGACTCCCCTCTAAAGAGTTGCCTACACTTGCTTTTCCACTTGCTTCAGCCCACTGCACCTCATATTTCATAGGCAGGTTTTTGGTTTTCTTCTTGAAGTGGTTGAGCACTCCTATTTAAAACGCTTTATTCCCTTGCCTTGGGACCACACTCTGCTGCTTTTCCTCTTAACTCCCTGGTCCTCCTCTTTTTCCTTGCCCTTTATTTTAGCCTCATATATTCAAACTCAATATGTCCACTTGGCTGATGTTACAAAGATGATTCAGACTCCTCTTGTTCAAGATTGAATCCATTACTTCCTGCAAAGTGTTCTGAGCAGCTTCTTACTCCCCTATCCCTCCCTCCCTTGCTTGTTTTCCTTCTAAGCATCCTAAGCTCTTCCTGACCTGTAGTGTGGGCCGGGGTCCCCTTGTTTTAGGACATTCTTTCCTTTTCAGAAGGCACCGACCTCAGTTTGTAGTTAGACCTTCATTAGGGGATTATTGGATGACCCTCTCTGCCCTGCTAGACTGTAAGCTCCGTGAGGGGTAGGGACATGGTCTGCTTTTATTCACCTCTGTATTCCTGCAGGGCCTGCCATGGTGCCTGGCACTTAACAGGTACTCAATAAATGTTTGTTGAAAGAATGAGTGTGAGTATTTTTTTATGTCTTCCTTCACAGTAAATTGTAAGCTTCCCAGTCTGATTTGCTCACCATTGTGTGTCCAGGATCTGTCACTGGCGGATGCACAGTAAGGCCTCAATGATTTTTTAGGTGCACCTGTACTGAATGGATGGGAACCCAACCTACTTACCAGGTTGGTAGCCTTAGGGGAAACCAGAACAATCAAAGTCAAAACAGGATGGGCCAGGGGTGATCTTTAGTTGTCTGGAGAGTGAGGACTTAGTGTAAAAGTGATACTCTTTTATTCCACAGAAAACTAGTAGGGAAACATGGTTAAGAATGTGGGACTGAGGCCACTCGTATGAAAGTGGCAGAGCTGGGTTCTGTGCTGGGGCAGTCCTGCTCTAGTGGCCCAGTTTTTAACAGCTGTATCAGGTTAGGTGATATATCTTACCAGCTGGGCAATGCTGGGCAAGTTACTTTCCTTTTCAGAGCATCAGTTTTCCTCAGTGGGAAAGTGGAGGGGACTACTGTTAAGCACATCATAGGCCATTTTCCCATATTTCCTCTGTCTAGCTCTCTAAAGTAGGTATTACTATTATTCCCTCTTTGCAGATGAAGAAACTGAGGCACAGAGGTTTAGGTCACACAGCTGGTAGGTGGCAGAGCCAAGTTTATTCAAAATTACATCATGACCCTTGGTTAAGATGTGAAATCAATTTACTGGATTCCAACAAACACTTAAAAAATAGCATAGGGAATAATCAGTACATCACAATGTGCTAAAAGGTAAGTGTTTCTCAGTTAAGTATGTATATGTATTCACACATGCATGGGGTGTGCTGGATTATGATGTACAATGTATTTCTTACTGTGGGTCATGGTCAAATGAATGAAGTTACTGCTGTAAAAGAAGCTCATAGCACAATAAACTTCTCTCTTCCCTCCACCTGCTCAATTGTCCCTAAGTCCCAGATTGACACTGACACAGACTAGCTGGGAAAGACAGAGCAATGCTCCGCATAACTTGGTGGCTTTCATAGGTGCCTTCAAATGCTGTGCTTTTCAGAAAGCACATAGCTCAGGGTAACTGGGATTCCAAGTATCAAAGGGCAGGTTTCTGAATTCTGAAGCCACGTGTCTCGTCCCTCCCTCCCCCTAGAGTAAGCCTTATCTTTAGGATGACTGCACGAGAGCTGGGGTCTGCTGAGTTTCCCTTTGGGTTTTATTGCATGACCCACTTTGGGCTGGCCAAGTTCTTTGAAAACATGATCGTTGGGGGTGCTCACGGAGAACATGGGCAGTGGTGATGGCAGTGACGGGAGTGCTCTGAAAGTCTGCTTTGCTCTTTTCCCATGGGGGTTGTCAGCCCTCGCTCGCTCACTCTGACTGGAGATTCACTTTTTTCTGTTTTGGCTGGCCTAGGCTGGGGCTGATGGCACCTTTTTTTGAATCTCACCCCCTGGTTTCTCTGGGTGTCATCTGAGGTCACCAGCCGTTGAGTTTCCCAATGGCAGCAAGAATTTTCATGCCCAGGTGACTGGCATGGAGGCCCCTTCTAGGCTACAGTCTTGAGTAGTTCTCATGAGCAACTAAAGGAATTGCGTCCAAAATATCGCTAGGCACTATTGCCCATGCCCTTGAGGAGATAACCATGTGGCATTTGTGAGGCTGGTGCCAAAAGAGCAGGTTTCCTTCTCAAAAATTAGTAAGCACACTGGGGTACAGTTTTGTTCTTAATCTTTCCTCTCTCCATTTTTCTAAGAATGCTTCTTCTCTGTTACTGATGAATGAGTCAGTATACATTGGTACTCCATTTCTCTCACCATCCTCCTTTTGATTAAAGTCATAGCTGCCCTTGAATGCTTACTGTGAAACACAGTTCAAGGATATATAGGTTTTCCTTTTTTTTTAAGCTCAGAGTTTCAAACACTGTCTTCAAAATGGAGCCCTCTTTGGGTATTATCAGTGTGGTGTGTAGTTAGTGAATGTAGAGACGTAGTTTCTTGAGCCTCACTTTTTATATTTGTAGAAAGGGAAGGGCGTTGCTTTGAAAGATAGATGTGAAGGTTTCCAAATGATTTGGTATATCAATGAAAATGGCCCGTGGGGGAGGAGGTGGAAAATAGGTGCTTTTGCCTCCTGTTTTCATCTCTGACTTCAGAGGTAGAGAGTGACCTGTGTACTTTTGCTGACTTCATGGATCTTGGGGCTGGCTGAATTGCTTGACCTGATATTTGGATGTTGCCCCTCTTCTCACCCTCCTTGGCTATGGAAGAGATGCTTTGGGGGCTGAAGGATTTGTTTTGTGTTTGTTTTACTTCTCTCCTTCCTTCAACTGAACTATGGAGTTCTTTTCCTGCTGGTTGGCTCTGTCCTGAATCCCCACCCCCTTCTCTTTCATATACATCTAGTACACTGCAGTGGCTTTTAAAAGCCTGGTTGTCATGTATGTCAGCTCTGGGCCAGATAGAAGGGGACAACTTGCATAGTCCTGCCCCTGGGAGCGAGGGATGCCTTTCTGTCTCTGTGGGTCTTCTTGAAGAAGCTTGCTGTAGAAAATCTAGGAAGATGACATTTTCTTTATTGAAAGACTTAACCAGCAAAAGAAGTTAGCAGAAGTTGTGTTTTGGGCCAAAAATCCAAAGATCTGTATTTTAGAGCCACTGAGGGGACTGGTACAGTATCAAGCTGGTTTACTTTGAAATCCCCTTTCTTATCCATGATGGGCAGGAGTTGATGGCTGGGCTTCTAGTGTCACCCACTCCAGGTCCTGTAGTATTGTCATCCAAAGACCTCTGGTGGGGCAAATGAGCCCTGGTTCATGGAGAAAGACAGATGGTTCCTTCCAGAGCTTCAAGACTCTAGATTCAAGTATACAGTTCAAGTTTCCTTCCTGAGGGTGCTAATAGAAAGCAATTTTTACAGCTGCTTCTGTGTCTGGTGGTTTCCTAGCCACATGTCCCATGAAGACAGGGAAACTGGGAATGAATAAGTGGGTAAAAGGCAGGTCTAAAGAAAAACATGAAAGAAGTAGGAGGTAGGGATCTTGTCTATTATTGCTGTCTCCCTCGATCTGCTCCTGGAAAAGAATGGAGATGGGGTTGGAGTGAGACCTCAGTCTCCCTCATCCAAGTAGCAGCAGTTTGTTGGTTGAGAGCAGACTTAGAAGGAAGTCCTGGGTTTTGATCCTTGCTGCTGACCTTCAGCCATTTACTCAGCTTCCATTTCATCATCCTTAAGATGATGATAATGCTGGCTACTTCCGCCCTGACTGGTATGGCTCAGTTGGTTGGGTGTCATTCCACAAAGTGAAAGGTCACAAGTTCAATTCCTGATCGGGGTGCCTGCCTGGGTTGTGGGTTTGGTCCCCCTTTGGGGCATGTGGGCGAGGCAACTGATTGATTTTTTTTTGCTCCCTCTCTCCCTCCCTTCCCCTCTCTCTAAAAATAAATAAATAAAATCTTTAAAAAAACACTGCCTACTTCAGAGGATTAAAAGTACCCATCTCAGGGTTGCTGTGAGGATTTAATTAATAGTGTGTGTGGAACACTTAGCACAGTGCCTAACACCATAGTAACTACTGTGATATTCTGTTTCTGTAAAGGTAATTGTGATTACGTGTTTTCAAAAAAATTGCAACCATTTTCAGAAATGTCAACATCATCAAGTTACCTGAACTCACGTCAGATCTCTGCACATTTCAGCTAATGTTTCCCTCACTGCCTTAATCTCTAAGCACTTGATACTCATTGGTGAGAATCAGAACAGTGATTTCCCCGTGATCCTCGGGACTGCATCCCTGGCAGGGACTGCTGAAATACATTTGGCTTATGCCACTCAGACCTTGGGGTTTGATTTGCCTGGTGAAGGAGGATCAAGACCAACAAATATCTACGGGTGATTCAGCCTCTCATCTGCCAGGCACTGGTGTCTGGCTTGGTGTCCTCATTTCTCTTGACTGCCTTGTACTTGGTGCTCATCCTGGATCCCCTGTGCTCTGTTTTAAGGTGAGGGGGTGAGGCTCAGGGAGGTTAGGTGCCTTGCCAGGCGATGGGTGGAGGGTTGGTAATGGGACCCAGGACTCTATGACCCTGGGTTACTTCCTTTTCTGCTGACCTCTTTCTCATTATCCAGGCACTTTCTCCCTTTTGCTGCTTCTTAAGCCCCACAGTCCTCACCTGCCCTTTCTTGGAAAAGATGGGTTCCTCCATAGCCAGGAAGATACCCTAAAGAAACAATCCAAGTTGTTCATAAAGCTATACCCAACGATTTCTGCTGAAGCCTGCTTTGTGAGAGTGAAATGGAGTAAACAACCTAGCTGTTCAGTAGGATGGGGATGGTTACATACCTTATGGCGAGTCCATATAATAGGAGTAGGAAGCAGCCATTTCAAATGTTTACAGAAGTATATAATGGTGCTTCTTACTGTTAAATGGGCAAAACCAGCTGTGAAATTATATCTGCAGAATCTAAACACTTTCATAGAATGTCTGGAATGAAAATTTCCAAAATGGTAATGGTGGTTGCCTCTGGCTAATGTCACTTTTTATTGCTTTATGCGTTCCTGTATTTTGTAAATTTTTTACAATGAGCGTGTAGGACTTTTATAATCCAGAAAGAGGGAGGCAGCAGAAGAGAAAACAGCAGATGTCAGGCCCAGAAACTGCTGGTGAATGGCAGAATGGGCTTCTCAGGGTGTCGGATCTGTACATTCTCTCCTCTGCCCCACAGGCCTAACGAAGAAGAGCTGAGGATGAAGAACACGGATGAGAATACCCCTGCTGTGGGTAAGCAATTGGCAGGTGGTAGGAGTTTTAGTTTATATTTACCATTTCTTCCTCCCCCTTTCCTTTCTGTACAAATTAAGAGACACCTGTGCCTTAGACTGTCACAGAAAGCTTCAGAGGCAAAACTGCCCATTGGCTAGAAAAAATTTTCTTTCTGTTTTAAAAAAAGATTAAAAAATTTTTTTTAGACAGGGGGAAGGGAGGGAGAAAGAGAGGGAGAGAAACAATCAATGTGTGGTTGCCTCTTGTGTGCCCCCTACTGGAGGCCTGGCCTGCAACGCAGGCATGTGCCCTGACTGGGAATTGAACCGGCGACCCTGTGGTTCGCAGGCCATTGCTCAATCCACTGAGCCACACCAGCCAGGGCTAGAACAAATTTTTTAACCAAACCAGACCTGCTTGTACACCTGCCTTACCCCAACGTTGCCCTTCTCTCCAGCAGAGCATCCTGATGTCCAGGAGTCAGTGGGTCCCCTGGTGGCCCCCACCCCTCTCCGTCCATGGCCACAGATGACACTTCAGGTAAGCAGGACCTGGAAGCCTCTGTATAGACAGCTTGATGGGAGGCTGGGTGGTGGGTGCTGACTTGCTCTGGGTCCACCCTAGGTTGGAGGGAGATCCCCTAAATCAGAACTTTAAGGTGAAGGTATAGATTGCAATTATTTACCTGGGATTATCCTAATGTCATTCTCAAATATGTATTGAATGCTTGCTCTGTGCAAAGCACTATTAGGGATGCTAGGAATATGGTAGCAGCTAAAAATGCTATCATCATGGGACTTCCTTACATTTCAGTGGAGTGAGCCATAACAAAACAGAAAACAGGAAAATATATGGTGTTTTAGATGATGATGATGATGATGATGAGTGCTATAGAAAAAAATGAGGAGGGAGGGAGAGTGAGAGAGGAAGAGAGAAAGAGAGAGAGAGAATGCAGGGAGTATGTATGTGACAAGTTTGCAACTTCAGATTTTAGAGTAGCCAGGGAAGGCCTAGTGGTAAGTGAGATTTGAGCAAAGATCTGAAGAAAGTGAGAGAGTGAGCCACGTGGATAACTAGGATAAGAACATCCCAAGCAAGTGCAAAGTCCTGGAGCAGCACCATGACTAATGTGTGTAAGGAACAGCAAGGAGCAGTGAGTGAGGGGGAGCAGGAGGAAATGAGGTTGGAAAGATGACAGGGACAGATTGTGTAGGGTCTCATGGACCATGGAGAAGACTTCCCTGTCTATTTTGAGTGACAAGGGAGTCAGGAGTTGGGAAGGGCCATGATCTGATTTAGGATTAACAGGCTCCCTCTGTTTGCTGTGAGGGAAATAGACTGTAGAAAAAAATCCAGACATTATCTAATCCATAAATACTTCTGTTTGTATCTCATACAATTAATAAGTCTTAAAAAAACCCACAGTGCCATTGTCACACTTCAGAAAATTAACAATAATTCCTTAGTACCATCAAATATTTGGTCAGTGTTCAAATTTCCTTATCTCATAAGTCTTTTAGTATCCAAACAATCATTTTAGGTTTTTAAATCTCCCTCACTTTTCTTGCAATTTGCTTGTTCAAGAAAGCTTGTTTGTTCTGTTGAATTTCCCCCAATCTGTATCTGACTGATTGCATCCATGTGGAAACACATTTCTTACTTAATTTTTTAATTTGTTAATCCAATTATTCTGATCTATTATCGCATTTAATTAATTTATTAAGCTATTAATTTTATTAAATAGATAGAATATATTATTATTAAATTAATTTAAATAGCATTGATTCTGTTTAATTCTCTTATCTCCACTTTGTTTATTAGCTGGAGTTCTTCTCTAAAGGAAAACTTTCTCACATCAATTGTCTGGCTACCTTGAAGTGTGTACCTTGAAGGTACATAGTTTGTATAGAAAAAGATGTATAAATACGTAATTTTTCCCTTTTTGTTTATCAATTTTCAGAATAAATAAAATTCTCCAAAGGTGACCAAATAAAGGATTTTGGGTTTTCATATATCATTATTAACCTGTGAATTTTAAACATATTTGATGAGTTTCAATCCATTGTCCTTATTTTTTGATGCTTAAGTTGAACTGCCTCTGGCCACTGGAAGCTTATTTAGATCAGCTCCAGAGTTCTTTTTACACATACCTGTCACATTATTTGATCACTTCTTCACATTCTGGTATGGCAATATGTCTCAGACTCATCTGGTACTTTACCTGCTCCAAACTTGGAAAGAGCCATTTATTTAAGGAGCCCTGGTTCCTTTTAGTGGAGAATGGTATTTAGATCTGGGTACTAGATGCGCTTGTTGCTACTAGGTTGGCCATTGTTTCTAGACCTTGTCAAAAGACAGAGTTAGGAAGTAATTTTTTTAAAAGAAAAAAATACATAAATTCATATGGGTGTTTTAGATATGTTTTGGAAGCCAACCAACAGTATTTACTGACAGTCATTCAACTCAGCTTTATGATCTGGAGGAATCCCCCTTTACTTCATCTGATTTTGTTATTTCAATATAGATGATGTAGTGTTTAGAATTTAGAGAATAACAGAGGCCCTTTAAGGAGTTTTAAAAGAAATCTGGAAGCACCTATGGGGCTGGGTGTGGGCTGTTACCAGTTCTCACTATCTATCCTTGTTTCATTCCCTCCTCTGCTTCATTTCCTTCCCTTTGTCTCCTCTCCTTCACCCCTCCATGGCTCCAGGTTTCTGAAGTTACAGTGACTGGCAAATCCCCAGAGGAAGGTGACATCCCTGGAAGAAATCCACCTGTGGCTTTCAGAGAGGTTCTCCAGCCATCTGCCATCAGGATTCCTCCCTCCTCCTTTCTCTGTGGCATGGGTGGCTCCCCCAGGGACCAGGCCTCGGGGCCGGATGCAAGTGAGGGGGCAGCTGGGCCTCTCCTGGAATCTAGTCAGCAACAGGTGGAGGCTGCGTGGGAAATATTGAGCGAGAATGGAGGGGGCCAAAAGGACCCTATGGTAGGGGCTATTATGGACGTGCCCTCTGGGGGTTTGGAGGTCATGAGTGGGTTGGAGGAGCTGCTTGGCGAGGATACCATTGACCAGGAGCTGGAGCAGCTCTATTTGTCCCACCTGAGCCGCCTACGGGCTGCTGTGGCTGCAGGTGGGGCAGGAAGTAGCGGGGAGGGCTCCACAGATGGAGGGGTGTCCCCCAGCCACCCCCTGGGCATACTCACGGACCGCGACCTGATCTTGAAGTGGCCTGGCCCTGAGCGGGCCCTGAACAGTGCCCTGGCGGAGGAGATCACACTACACTATGCCCGGCTGGGACGTGGTGTAGAGCTCATCAAGGACACCGAGGACCCTGATGAAGAGGGGGAGGGTGAAGAGGGGCTCTCCATGATACCCTCCAGTCCAGAAGGGGACACCCCCAAGGAATCACCTCCGGAAATTCTCTCTGGGGCCCATTCCATGGTAGCCACTATGGGAGATGTATGGCTCCCATGGGCAGGAGGCTCCAGATGTGACAACCCTGTGGTTCTCGGTACAGAGGGGCAGTTCACTGGGGCTCCAGAGGAGGGAATGTGCAAGGACACTGACTCTTTGCACATGAATAGGGTGATATCTGGAGTGACAGGGTTCCCAGAAGGGACAGAAGCCGGGATGGAGTTCACCACCGAGGGGGCAGATAGCTTGGTTCCTATATCTGACAAGGAGCCAGCTGTTCCAGCCCTGCAGGGGCAAAATCTCACTCTCCTTGGTACCTCGGAGGCTGAAATCTGCCCTTCCAGCCTGGCCAGGCCCCAAGTAAACTCCCAGGATAAAGAGGGTTCAGGCCCAAGCCTTGAGTCCCCAAAGAGGTCTCCCACCCTAACAGTCCCTGCAGAATGTGTGTGTATTTTGCCTCCCCAGCTCTGGGGGCCCTTGACCCAGACTCTGGGGGTCCTGGCTGGCTTGGTGGTGGTTCCTGTGGCTCTGAACAGTGGTATGTCCCTCCTGGTGCTTGTGCTGTGCCTCTCTCTGGCCTGGTTCTCATAGGAGCTGCTTGTGGGACCAGTAATAACAAGTATCCCCTCTGTGGGGTCTGGGGAGGGATAGCCCCTGTACTACCCCAGAGGGTTTAGATGGCACGTGTGGCCTGTACAGTGAGGAGGTCCTTTGCTTCTGAGAATGTTCGATTGGAGAGAGTCCTCCTTGTCCCTGAGCTCTCCAGTCAGCACAGGGCTCCTGTGGTGATACCAATGGAATGGAATAAGGGACGGGTGGATAGTGGGAATGACAACTTTCAGAATGGAACTGGGCATGTCCTCCCTTCTCCCTGCCCCCCCCCCCCCGAGCCTGTATTTATTTTTGTATAATTCTCTGGATGAGGGAGAGTGGTCATGAGCTGGTCTTGGGGCACAATTACCCAGAGATATATTTATTAACAGCCAACCTGTGCAACCTGCTGGAGCTTTATTTTTAATTTAATTTATATAGAGTACCTATTATTATATGCCACAATAGAGCTCTATGAGAAATGATGTGTCTTGCTGTGCAGTGTTCTGTTCAGGAATGAGTGTGCAGGGTGGTCATATGGGAAGACTACAGTGGGGAGTGGGACATGGGACGTGGTCATGTCTGCTGCTGCTGCTTCAGTATGTCCTTGACTTACCTTGTTGTCCTAATACATGTGGTCTAGTGGTCTCTAGGGGGCAGGTCCTTTGGTCATTTACACATTCTGTCAAGGAGGGAGGAAGAGTGGCAGCCACATAATGGTTTTGTGTCACACACGTGGTTGCAATGGTGAATGTGGTCAACTGTGGATGTGGGATATTGGTTGTGAATCAGCCACAAAGTTGTGAAGTTTCTTAAAAAAAAAAAGCCTTTTACATCAGCAGGGAGACTCCTCTGTCCCCAGGATTGGGAAGACCTCAGAAGGGACAGAAGAGTGAAAAATTCATATCAGAGTTGCTATCCAAAGACATTGCATTTCTAACTCAAAACAGGAGACCCAGAAGCTTTGAAATAAAGGATAGATATATTTACTACATTCCAATTAAAAACTCTGAAACCCTTGGTTATTAGTACACTGTACTCTTCTAGTTTTCCTCTTTGCTCACCAGCCACTCTTTCAGAAGAGTTTTTGGCACATAATGGGTGCTCAACCAATACCCACTGAATGAAATAAATTAAGGAACAAATGAATATATGTGAGGATATATAAAGAGATGGTTAGAGAACTTAGTTGGTCATTCAGTGGTTATAAGCTCAATTCTGTTCTGCAAGTATTGACTGACCACCTCTGCTCTGCTCTTGACACATGAGGGAGCTCACAGTATATGGGGGAGAAAGACACAGAGAAAGAATTTCAGTGGCGTGTGATTAGTCCATTAACAGAGGTGGCCCATCTCTGTTAATGGACTAACAGTGGGCTGTGGGGGCCTAAGGGCAGATACTTAGCCTAGTATGGGGACTCTGGAAGCCTTAGAGGACATGGTGCCTAAGCTGAATTTTAAAAAATGAGAAAGAGCCCGGCTGGTGTGGCTCAGTGGATTGAGCACGGGCTGGGAACCAGAGGGTCCTAGTTCGATTCCCAGTCAGGACACATGCCTGGGTTGTGGGCCAGGTCTCCGGTGGGGGCCATGTGAGAGGCAACCATGCATTGCTTTCTCCCTCTCTTTCTCCCTCCTGTCTCCTCTCTCTAAAAATAAATAAATAAAATCTTTAAAAAAAATAAAAAATAAAAAATGAGAAAGAACCCACCAGGTAATAAAGGGGAAGAGAGGGCAGTCCAGTTAGAAGGAATGGCATTGCAGAGGTCTGGAAATGGAAAACAGCTAGTGAAAACAAATTAGCACTTCCATATTTCACCTATCTTTCAATAAGGAGATTCTGACTTTGTCAAATATCAAACTCCAGAGATGTGTTGGTGTCCTTCCATTAATGTGGTAATTTGGTCTATGTTCAAAAAGGCAACTTTATGCTAATTGTGTTGAAAAATTATATAAAATGGACAAATTACTAGACATATATTTTGCTGAAATTGTCCAGAAAAAAAGGTCTATCTTGAGTAGGTCTATTAAGTAACAGAATCTGTAGCCAAAGAGCTTAACATATAGTTCCTCAGAAAACTGAAAATGGAACTGCCTTTTGACCTGGCAATTCCACTGCTGGGATTATACCCTAAGAACCCTGAAACACCAATTTAAAAGAACCTATGCACCCTAATGTTCATAGCAGCACAATTTACAATAGCCAAGTGTGGGAAGCAACCTAAGTGCCCATCAGTAAATGAGTGGATCAAAAAACTGTGGTACGTTTACACGATGGAATACTATGCAGCAGAAAGAAAGAAGGAGCTCCTACCTTTTGCAACAGCATGGATGGAACTGGAGAGCATTATGCTAAGTGACATAAGCCAGGTGGTGAGAGACAGATGCCATATGATCTCACTTTTAAGTGGAACCTAATCAATAAAACAAACAAGCAAAATATAACCATAGACATTGAAATAAAGAACAAACTGACAGTAACCAGAGGAAGGTGGGAGGGGATAACAGGGGATAATGGGGGGAAAAGGGTGAAAGGTTTTCAGGAACAGCTATAAAGGACACATGGACAAAATGAAGAGGGGTAGGATCAGGGGAGGGAGGGGGGGATGGCTGGGGTTGAGGGGAGGGGAGAGGGGGAAATGCAGACAACTGTACTTGAACAACAATAAAATTAAAAAAAAAGCTTTCCATACAGAAACTCTGGGCCCAGATGGGTTTGCTGATGAAACACTCAAGGAACAAGTAATTCCAATTTTACAAAAGCAGAGTAGAAAAAGAGGGAGCTTTCCTAATTCATTTTATGGGGCTGATATAACCTTGACACTAAAACCTGATGAGTGAAAAACAAATACTACAGAGTAATCTCAAGAAAATAGATGCAAATATTTTAAACCAAGTGATAACTGCCCGCCTGAGTCTGTTCAGGCTGCTGTAACAAAATAACATAGACTACATGGCTAATAAACAACAAACATTTATTTCTCACAGTTTCTGAGGCTTGGAAGTCAAGATAAGGTGCTGGAAATTTTGGTGTATTATGAGGGCCAACTTAGTGGTCCATAGACTTCTCACTATGTCCTCACAGAATGAGGGGAGAAGGTCAGTCTCTGGAGTCTCTTTTATAAAGGCACTGACCCCATTCACGAGGGCTATACCCTCATGACCTAATCACCTCTCAAAGGCTTCACCTCCTAATACTATCACATTGGTGATTAGGTTTTTGAAGGGATAGGAACATTCGTCTATAGCACTGCCTAAGTCCGATACAGACACTTTTCAACTTAATAATAGGGTTACTTCCCAATAAACCCATCTTAAATTGAAAGTATCATAACCTACCAAATATGGCTTAACCTAGCCTACCTTAAATGTGACCAGAACACTTGCATTATCCTACAGTTGGGAAATTATCTGGAGTTTCACCTCAAAAGTAATTACCTTCCTCTTCTCGCCAGAAACAGAAGACACAGATGGTTGTTTTGTAGACATGATGGGATGTGAAAACACAAAACACAATATCCAAAAAATGATGGCAACGCAAAACACTGTAGCCTATTGGTTGTTTATTCTTGTGATTTTGTAGCTGACTGGGAGCTTCAGCTCACTGCTGCTGCCCAGCATCACAAGAGAGTATTGTACTGCATATCGCTAGTCTGGGGAATGGTTTCTACTAAATGTGTATCACTTTTGCATCATTGTAAAGTTGAAAAATTGTAAGTCAAACCATTGTAAGTTGAAGACCATGTGTATATTTAAAAAGTATAATATGACCAAATTGGATTTATTCCAAAACTGCACTATGGTTTAACATTTGAACTCAATCAACATAATTTGCCCCATTAGCAAATTAAATGAGAAAAACCACAATTATCTCAATAGATGTAGAGAAAGGGTTAGATAAAATTTGACATCTATTCATGATTTAAAGAACCTTAGCATGTTAGTTGAATAAACTTTCTTACCATAAAGGGTACCTACAAAAATTTACAATAAAGTACATAGTTAGAAGTGAAACGCTAAGAGCTCTGACATTTGGAATGTGGCAAGCATGTTTGCTGTCACCATTTCTACTCAGCATTGTACTGGAGGTCCTAGCAAGCACAATAAGTCAAGGAAAAGAAAATATTTAAATATTGGAAGTGAACAGAATTTTCATTATTTGTAGATGAGACCACTGTGTTGTAGAAAATCCAAAATAATCCATAGATAAATTATTAGCATTATTAAGAATTTAAAAAGATTTTTGATATAAAATTCATATTTTAAAATCCATTGCTTTTATATGCTAACGCCAAAGAAATTTTAATAAAGATACCATTTATGAACTACTTAGAAATTAACAAAAGGGACAAAGATCTCTTTGGAAAAAAGAAAACCTTGAAAGGCATTAAAAAAGACTAAATAAATAAAAAGACATTTCATCAAATGAAAGAGTCAATGTCATTAAGCTGTTAGTTCCCTCTAAACTGTTTTGTAGGTTCAGTGCAAATCCAGTCGTGATTCCAGTATTTTTTTTGTGGGTGTGGTATAGCAAGTTAATTCTTAAATTTATGTCTAAGTGCCAACTATCCAGGACACCCATACTTATAAAAGTATAGCAATTAAGATAGTGTAATACTGCTGCAAGGATTGACAAATAGATCAATGAAAGACCAGTGGTCTCAGAAACAGACCCACTCTTATGGAGACACAGAAAAGGTGGCCCAGGAAGTACTGTGGGACCAGAGGGGGATGATTGGACTTTCAATAAATGGAACTGGTTATCCAAATTGAAAAAAATGAAATTGGATATTTACCTCACAGCACAAAAATAATTCTAGGTAGACTTAAAACCTAAATGTGAAAGGCAAAACCCAGAGAGCTTTAAGAATTTCATATAGTAGAATACCTTCATATACTCAATGGTAGAAAAGTTTTTCTTACAAAAATAAATTCAAGGTGGATAAAAGACTTAAATGTAAGTCGTGACACCATAAAAGTTCTAGAGGAAAACATCGGTAAGAAAATCTCAGACATTCCACGCAGCAACATCTTCAATGATATGTCCCCTAGAGCTAGGGACATAAAGGAAAGAATAAACAAATGGGATCTTATCAAAATAAAGAGCTTCTGTGGGGCTAAAGAAAGTAGTATTAAAATAAAAAGAGAACCAACTGTATGGGAAAACATATTTGCCAACGATACCACAGACAAGGGTCTGATCTCCAAAATATACAAAGAACTCATACGACTCCACTCCAGGAAGACAAAAAACCCAATTAAAAAATGGGCAATAGATGTGAACAGACACTTCTCGAAAAAAGACATAAAGAGGGCCCAGAATCATATGAAAAGATGCTCAACATCATTAGCCATCAGAGAGATGCAAATTAAAACCACAATGAGATACCACCTCACACCAGTCAGAATGGCCATCATCAACAAAGCAACAGATAACTGTTGGAGGGGATGTGGAGAAAAGGGAACCCTACTGCACTG
>PVJI01025124.1:0-20954 GCA_004026765.1 Micronycteris hirsuta | reverse complement strand
AAAAAAAAAAAGAAATTCAGAAAGCAACTGCATTTCACGTACCATCTAACACAATAAACTGGGAATCAGGTTGACCAAGGAGGTGTCAAGACTTGTCATCAAAAATTACAAAACACTGCTGGAAGACATTACGTAAATAAATGAAAAGATATCCCCTGTTAAGAAAGAGGAAGAAGTAATATTGTCAAGATGTCACTACTGTGCAAAGCAATACACACATTCAATGCAATCTCTATCAAAAACGCAAAGGACTTTTTCGGAATGGCAAAAGCCATTCCTCAACTTCTCAATGAATTGCAAAAGACCCTGAGTAGCCAAATCTTGAAAAAGAAGTAGTATAAGGACTCACACTTCCTGATTTCAAAACTTACTACAAAGCTACAGTAAATAAAACACTGTGGTACTGACATATAGACAGACAGGCAGACAGACATATAAACACATACATACAGTTGCAATGAATAGAACTGAGTTCAGATGGTACCAAGTTTATTCAGTGGGAAGAGAATGGTCTCTTCAATAGATGGTGCTGGGACAAATGTATTTCTACCTTACACCATACATAAATATTAACTGAATATGGATCAATGACTTAAATACAAGAGCTAGACCACAAAACTCTTAGAAGAACACATGGGGGTGAATCTTTACATCACTGGTTTTGACAATGGAGTCTTAGACATAAAAACAAAAGCACAAAACACCAAATAAAAAAAAGATTAAATGGACATCATCTAAATTAGAAACTTTTATACATCAGAGGACATTATGAACAAGTTAAAAGACAAACTACAGAATAAGAGAAAATACCTGGAAAACATTTATGTGACAAGGGTTTAATATCCAGATACAGTAACAAATTCCTACAACTCAACAAAAAAGCAAAAAAGTAATTCCAATTAGAAAATGGACATGTCCAGCTGGTGTAGCTCAGTGGATTGAGCACGGGCTGGGAACCAGAAGGTCCCGGTTCGATTCCCAGTCGGGGCACATAACTGGGTTGTGGGCCAGGTCCCCAGTGAGGGCCATGTGAGAGGCAACCAAACACTGACATTTCTCTCCTTCTCTTTCTCCCTCCCTTCCTTCCCCTCTCTCTGAAAATAAATAAATAAAATCTTAAAAAAAAAAAAAAGAAAGAAAGAAAATGGACAAAGCACCTGGCTGGTGTGGCTCAGTGGACTGAATGCTGACCTGCAAACCAAAGGGCTCGCTAGTTCAATTCCTAGTCAGGGCACATGCCTGGGTTGCAGGCCAGGTCCCCAGTGGGGGATATATGAGAGACAACCACACACTGATGTTTCTTTCTCTCTCCCTTCCCCTCTCTCTAAAAATAAATAAATAAAATATTTAAAAAAAAAAAAGAAAATGGGCAAAGTACTTAAATAGATATTTCTCCAAAGAAGATACACAAGCAGCTAATAAGCACATGAAAGGATGTCAACATTAGTGTATTGACTGTATTTTCTTATTTTCTGTGGGGTTTTTTTTTTTTAAGATTTTATAGGGAGAGGGGAAGGGAGTGACAGAGAGAGAGAGAAACATTGATGTGCAGGAGGAACATCAATCAGTTGCCTCTCGAATGCCCCCCAGCCAGGGACCTGGCCTACAACCCAGGCATGTGACCTGACTGGGAATCAAACCAGCGAACTTTTGGTTTGCAACCTGTTGGAAACTTGATTCTGGAGAGTCTGCCCCTCCCATAGCTAGCTAATTTCTAGAGCAAGCAGAGGAATCTCTTAAAAGCATGCCTCTGATATACAAAACAATCCAGAGTCCCCTAACTTCTTTATCAAATTCTCACAAACCAAGCCAATATTCCATTCCTCTCATCCTAAATCACCGCAGAGCCAGGAACCAGACATCTAAAGACCACCCCTGTAACCCAAAGCTACAGGGAATATACAAGACAGCCAATCCTAAAAACTTTACTTTGCCCTGCCTTGTCTTCCTGCAAAAACCTCAATACTGTAGGCTCTGTGCTGTAATCTTCCCTTTCCTCTCCTCTGCCTACTGACCAAGGCTGCTCCATCCTGACATGGCCATGTGTTGGGTCATGCCTCCTTGTTTTTGGAATCTGTCAGTATAAACTTATCCCTTCATGGCAGTCATTTCATCTGCATGTACCGCCATACCTGATTAAAATATATCCCAGGTACAATTTGTAGTAAGTCACAAGAGTAATGCAGAGCAAACCACAATGAGAGGCCTAGTTTGTGTGGCTCAGTGGATTGAGCACCAGCCTGCAAACCAAAAGGTCCCTGGTTCAATTCCCAGTCAGGGCACATGCCTGGGTTGAGGGCCAAGTCTGAGGTTGGGGCCTGTGAGAACCAACCCAATCGATCTTTCTCATCAATGTTTCTTTCTCTCCCTCTCTGCCTCCCTCCCTTCCCCTCTCTCTAAAAAATAAATAAAATCTTTAGAAACTCATTTGAATAACAGTATTTTTAAAAAGGAAAAAAAACAAAAAACACACACAATTTAAGATAATATTGCACATTCACTAGGATGGCTACAACTAAAAAAATGACAACTGTTGGCAAGGATGTAGGGAAACTGGTATCCTCACACATTGCTGGTGGGAATGTAAAATGATACAGCCATGATGGAACACAGTTTGGTGGTTCCTGAAAAAGCTAAACATTCAATTACCCAATGAACCAGCAATTCCACACTTAGGTGTATACCCAAGGAAATTGAGGGCAAGAACTCTTACAGATACCTGTACTTCAACATTCATTGCAACATTAATCACAATAGCCAAAAAGTAAAAATAGCTCCAGTGTCCATAAGAGATAAATGGATAAACAAAATGTCATATACCCACCCAACTCATACAATGGACAATTACAGTCAAAAAAACAAGAAATAGTTATCATATATGCTACAATATGGATGAACTTTTAAGACATTATGAAAAGGTGAAATAAGCTAGACACAAAGAGACAAAGTGTATTATTCAATTTATATGAAATATCTAGAAGAGGCAAATTCTTAGAAATAGGAAGTAGATCAGAGGCTACCAAAGGCTGAGGGAAGGGAAGAGTGTGGAGTTACTGCTTAATGGTTACTGGGATTCTGTCAGGCACGATGAAAGAGTTTTGGAAACAGATTAGCAATGGTGGTTAAACAATATTGTAAATGTAGTTAATGCCACTAAATTATACACTTATAATGGTTATAATTATACATTTTATGTTACATAGATTGAACAATTTGATAATATACTAAAAACCATTAAATTCTACATTGTAAATGGTGAATTGTATAGTATAAATCCTCAAACATGTTTAAAAGGACAGAAAGACATGAAGGAAATTTATTTTCTTTCTAGAAAGAAACAGTCTCACAAATGGTGAATACTGACAATGACGCAAGCCTGAAAAATTTAGACTTGAACATTAAACTGATGTGATAAGCAATTTGGATACTGAATGCTATGGCAAGAGCTCTCAAACTGAGACAAGGGTCGATAATGCAGGAGAAGTCTGATAGTATTGAGAGGAAAGTGCAATTAAGACAAAATGATTACTTAATAACGTCAGTCACTGATGACAGAGAAAGTGCTGTATCAAGCAAGCGCTTTACTTTAAAATCTTCTGAAATTAATGCTGTTTTTTAAAATTACCCAGTACCTTGGCCACACAGGCTTGAGTTTGTAAAAATTCCCTGACAGTATCTATACTCTTTTGTATATTTATTATGCTTCAACAAGTTCTCAAAACTTATCCAAAGTATAACTTTTTAAACAAAGATTTAGGACTCCATACTCATATTCTTAAATAATCAGATAGCTCCTGTGCTTCTTGGGATCCAAAATACTGGTTTACATTAGTAATCCCACTCCCACCTTCAGACTTTCCTTTTCTTACTTTTAAATTCTTCCAGCTCTATTAGGAAGTTTCAACCCACTTTTCAAGATTTCCGTATGTATGAAAATATAGATTTTTCCCATTCTACATATCAAATTTAAATTTGTTCATTTTTCACTGAGGCCCTCACCCACCATTCCTCATTTGCTTATAAAACTTTAGGAAAGATAAACATTAATCGTTGTGAGGTAGCAACAGCAGATACCTGGTCAGTGGCAGCAACCCTATTTTTAGTAGTAGGCCTGCTCTACTCACTTATTGTTAATGCTCCAACCTCTACCAGCCAGCAGAAAATCATCTATACAGATCATCCTCTTGTCTTCTTACAAACCACCTTTAATTACCTTTGATCTTTTATTTGGGGTATATGCTTTTGCGTTGCTAAATATCAACCGGATGTCTTTGCAAAACTCCAAAGGGCTGTCATAATTTTCCGCTTCTAAAGTCTCCCTTACTGTTCCAAAGTCCATTGGAGTGTCTATAATATCTCTGTAGTCCTAGGTTTTAAAAACAATAATTAGTTCAAAGATTTCATTCCTGGTTTAGAAATGTAAATGCATCAGATCTCTAAGATATTCCAAATTATAGAAGAAAACACAAATAGAAGCTTAAGAATCATTAATTTCTTTAAAAAGACCCACACACAGAGACAAGGTAAGAAATATACCAAAAAGTTATACTTGGTAGTAGGACATGGACTGGTTATTTTCTCCTCTCCCCCACCGCCAAATTATAAGAGAAAGCTTATTTAGAAAGTTACAAAGGTAGTAGAAATGAGTCAGCTGGGCTGTGTAGGCTCTGGAAACAAATTACAGAAGCAAAAGAAGGGCTTTTGGAGCTTAGCAGAAGAAAAGGCAAAGGTAGCATGCCTGGGGGCCCGGGGGTGGAGAGGAGGGCAGGGAGAGGTGTGAGCATGCCCCCTAGAATGTCATTTTCCATTCCCCTATTTACTGGAGTGGAGACACTTTTTTTTAAATCCTCACTTGAGGATATGTGTATTGATTTTAGAGAAGGTGGGTACACAGCAGGGAGGGAGAGAGAAAGAGCGAGACAGACAGAGAGACATATCAACGTAAGAGAAAAACACTGATCGACTACCTCCCATATGCACCCCAACTGGGGATCAAACCCGCAACCTAAGTATGTGCCCTGACCGGGAATCAAACCCACAACCTTTTGGTGTATAGGATGATGCTCCAACTAACTGAGCAGCCCTGCCAGAGGAAGACAGACAGTCTTCATCTCATTTATCGTCCCCCTGGAGCTGGGCCCCCTTAGACAATGGGCACCGTTTACAGGCCTTCCAACACCCTGTAACTGATTCAGCAGTAAGAGAAAAATCTAGCATGACACCTAGACACCTTATTCTTTAAAAGTTTAATTGAAATACCTCCACCCCCATCTCCTCTACACAAAATAAGACAAGCCCCAAACAGTCAAACAATGGCAACTTACTGGATATTCAACCAAATCAACAGGTTGTCTAAATGGTTCAGAATCTTCACATTGAAAAATTAAGTTCACTAGTTCCTTACACTGTTTCTTCCAGTTGCTTTCAATATAGTTGCTTGCCTTGCTGCTCCTTTTTTTCCAATCATGGACCTAAAAATATATTCACAATATTAAAAGTATTTTCAGTGTTGGAAAGTGACACTATAATATGGTATTTGTTTTTCTATCTACTTGGAAAAAATCCACTCTTCTGTAAAAATCCAATAATGTCACCTATATTACTCTAGAAACATTTTTCACTCCAGCACTTATCTCCCATATTTAGAAAATGTTTTCACAGATTTTGAAATATCACATTGGATAATGTGGTAGGCAAAATAATGATGCAGAGATGTTCACACCCGAATCCCCAGAACCTGTGACTGTGTCCTTTTACATGGTAGAAAGCAATCTGTATCTGTGAGTACAGGTATGATCTTGAGATAGGGAGACTGTCCTGGATTATTAGGGTGGGCACAATGTACCCACGAGGGTCCTTACAAGAGGGATGCACAGGGTCAAAGGAGGAGACTAGAAGAGGTTACGCCGCTGACCTGAGGTGGAAGAAGGGGGCCATGAGCCCCCAGAAGGTGAAAAATGCGAGGAAACAACTTCTACCCTAGAGCTTCCAGAAAAGAACACAGCCATGCTGACACCTTGATTTTAGCCCAGTGAAACTCATGTCAAACTTCTAATTTACAGAACTGTAACCTAATATTTTTGTTGTTTAAGCTACTAGATTTGTAATTGCTACAGCAGTCATAGCAAACAAATTCTAAACAAGTACTAATCACTTGAGAGAACTGTATGAAGATGACAAATCAGCTGACAGTACTTCAAGTCTAACTTTTCAATGTTATCTGGGGCAAACATATTATGAAAACTGTTATAAAAAAAGCTTAAGTGTAAGCAACATTTAGATGAAAGTTAAAATGTTAACATTTTTGAGCATTTTCAGATTAATAACCTTAACTTTTAATTAACACATTACACTAGAACTTCAAGAGTTCTGCTAGTCACACAATTCTAACTACACAATATCCAAAACATTTCCATACATCCCCTAACTAATCCTCATTTTTTAAAAAAGTTTCAGTCACCAAAAGCTGGTCAATTTTTCCCTCCAACGGTCTCGTCTTTTTCCCTTCCTCTGCATTCCAAGCAAACACTATCCTTGACTAGGTTCCCACCCTTTACTCCCAGATTCTTGCAAGACTCCTAATTCACATCCTTCACTACCTTTTTTTAAATTTTTATTTATTTATTTTTAGAGAGAGGGAGGAATGGGAAACAGAAAGGGAGAGAAACATCAATGTGCCAGAGAAAACATCCATTGGTTGCCTCTCTCATACAGGCCTCCAACCAAGGACACAGCTCGCAACCCAGGTATGTGCCCTGACCTGGAATCAAACCAGCAACCTTTTAGTTTGCGGAACGATGCCCAACCCACTAAGCGACACCAGTCAGGGCTACTACCTATCTTCTTATCCCTCAAAATCTATTTATCTATTTTGGCTGTGCAGTTGATTCTCTACTTTAAATAAAAACCTTGATTTTTAATATTACTATAATATGCTCCCAAAATTACAGCCAGACACAGTCACTTTGCTCATTCCAACATTCAACCTCTACGCCATTCAGGCCAGTGCCCTTGGTAGTCCAATAACATGCCACATTTCCCCCCTTTTTCAGCTTGGATCATAATATCCCCTACTTTTTGACTGTTCAAACGCCATCTCATTCTGACAACATACTTCAAATCGCAACATTTCCACTAAACCTTAACTATCCAGCTTTCAGTGATTGCTCCTCTTTCTCTTACAAAATATTCCCTATCTATATCCCCTAACTTTCCCAAGACAATACCTAAAATCTGAGGTTGATTTTAAATAAAGAATAAGTAAACCACAAATGTCAATCAGGCAGATTAACTTACTCTCCTTCCAGAAGATGTTTTAGGGAGATCACTATCATCCTAGGAACAAAAACCAGAGTACTTTAAGTGTTAATATTCTCATTAGAAATGTAATAATCTTAATTTTAAAACTATATGAAAGACAGGGTTATAACTTGTTAAAATCTCAAAAAACAGACTGTGTCATATGATCTTTGTGGCATGCAAACTCCAACAAACCAAACGTCCTTAATAACCCTTTACATTCCCTAACATGCACTAATTCCAAAATATAGCTATAAAATGCTGCATTAAATTTACATTTTACATCTATTCACACGGAATCCCCTACAATGCCTGTATTTCATATTCTCCACATCTTCTTATTCCCTAAATCTATACCCATTTTTATTTCAATATAAATCAGCATGAAAATCAGTGTACTACAATAAAAGTCTGTGTAGAAATTACACTCTATTGGTTTTTAAGAATATCTGCTCTGCCACCGAATCAGACAGCCTGATTCTATAAGTAATGCAACGTCACTGACATTCACCTTACTGACACTTCAAGACCATCCTGAGTGAAGAACTTTAGGGTACTTTGAGCACAGTAAAGTTCATTAATTTTTAATTACAGTTAGATTCAATTCTCAGATACTGGTTTTACAAAAAATATCTCCAAGGTACTTCTTTAACGCACTTTCCCTGAGCTAAATTTGGAAAGAGACCATATTCCACACCTAAGTTGCTCATTTAGACATATTTTGTTTGATATATTGATATTATTGGCTAAAACAAATCACATCACTGACCATCTAGATAATTAAAATATATACATTTATCAAGTGCCCTATTTTCATAGTTCATTGGAATATAGCAAAAACTGGTATAGTTAATCAACGTTTTCTACTTCACTCATTTTCAAGTTACCATTTGAAATTAACAAAAATCATTGTAAAACTGACAAACTTCATACCAAAGATTTGGCATTTTGCTCATCATTTTCAGAAGTGATAGAAAGTTCTGAGATATCTGTACAGTCTTGATTCCTAAAAAAAAATAATAGTTATTTTTTTTAACAGTATACAGATGTCATTACTGTTGCCAAAGATTCAAACAAACTACTGGTAAGATGTAAACAGTTGCCCAACTTTGCATACTTAATTTCAAGCAAAGAAATATCAAATTTTTATTCCATCCTTTATGGAAACAATTGAACAATTAAGAATATGGAAAGTAAGAGGGTGCTCCCCACCCCCTGCCAAATAAAGTATATATGCAAATTTAGCTGGTAATCCAGAAATAGCAGGTGATGACTACACAGATGAGTTTTTCTAAGTATCATAAAACAGTAATATTCATAGAGTTTGAGTACCAGAAAAATGGCTGATTTGAGATAAAAGACGAAAGAAGAAAAAAGGAAGAAGAAAATAAGCAGATTACGTCTTAACCTCACTGTAAACACAGAAAGAAGCCTAAAGTAGGAATATCCAGGTATAAAGAAGATGCAAACGGGTATGTGATCTTCCTGAAGAAAAAAAGAAGAAAGTTCTTAGAAAGTCCACGTGTTCCTGGAACGTGGGACAGACTACAATCAGTTATTTCCCAATTTATTGCTACCTATTGAAAATAATGGCACAATTTATAAATTGTGTTCTCTAATATATTCTTTCACAGAATTTTTAGAGCTATGGAAAAAGACATATAAGATCATATAACAAAAATCACTTATTTTAAAAGATACAGGTTGAAAATTTGTCCAAACCACTCAAAACATATTCACTAGAACAGATTAGGCCAGACCTTGGATCTCAGTTTCCAGGCCAATTTTCACCATACTGTTCCAAACCTGATTTCCCAGTGCACAGAAGTATGTGGTACATTCATGCATGTACAAGCACTCATAAGAACAATCCAAAAACTAAAATTCAGTCTAATCATGAGAAAACATCAGACAAACCCAAATTAAGTACCCGCAACAAATTGTCTAAGACTTGTAAAAAATGAAGAGGTCATGAAAGAAAGACTGGGGAAATGGGTCAAAGAAAATTAAGAAAACGAAATAGTAAATAAGATGAAGATACTGGATAGGATCCTAAAACAGAAAAAGGACACTGATATAAAAACTAATAAACTCAAATAAGTGCTACAGCTCAGTCAATAGTATTGTACCAAGGATTATTCTGTAGCATTTTATCAGAACACCATAAATATGTGAAAAAAAAAATTTTAATCAAGGTAAACAGGTAAAGGATATACACATGATAACTGTCTAGTATAAAATTATTTCAAAATTCTAAACAGTACAAAAATTATTTTCTTATTCCTTTATAGAAATTACAACCATAGTATGGATGTAAAGAAATGGCATTTAAAGTAACATATTAAAAGGATATAAAATTCAGAGAGCAAAAACTAAGCACTGGAAAGCTTAAATTAAGCACTGGATAGCAAAAACACAAAATGCAAAGTCACCCACTTTTCCGTAACACCTACAAACGAAGTCACTTACTTGATAAATTTTAAAAGTTGGTCAGTTATCTTCTTAGCTGATCGAGCAATTACACTCTCAGGTTCATTAAATGTCCTGGCATTATGTTCTATATATCTGACTTCCCAAATCAATGCAGATAGCCTCCTTCAAAACAAAAAGGCAATTTAGGGTTTAGACAACAAAAAGACAGAAACCAAGTAAAACACCCAGCACGTGAAGCCAGCATGATAATATTACTTAGATCATAACTGCAAAGGAACAATGAATGACCTTCTCATGCTGTCAACTTGACCGTAGATAAGTAATTATACTGGATGCTGAACTACAGAGAATACATTCAAGGATAAAAACATTAACAGACCACTGATTCACATCCCGAAAACCAACAGAGCGACCCTCCCTTTTCACACTGCCTATCAGTACATTTGAAGCTGCTGAGACTCAGGGAAGAAAACATGTTCAATACCATCAATCCTGGGAGTCAATCTCACTGTAAATTTGCAAAGGGGTTTCTGATCAAATGCACATTTCCATGTTTGAGATAAATTATGCTAACAATATAAACTCAAAAAATCAATTTTTTATAACAATTTTTTGAAGTAGTTGAATTATAAAAAATAAGATACCATCAACTGCTTAAAAAAAAATCACTGAGAATAGAAAATTTTAGAGTTACCAATGCTCTAGAAGCCAGAGATAAAAAGTACGTGACTCTAGGGAATTAATTTTTCAAAGGCCAAAGGCCAATTATTAACTAAACTAAATTTTATTTTTAAGTGGTACAGCTAAATAGGAATGTTAAACATACAAATAAGAAATGTAATTTCTAACTACTTAAGATAATTTGTAAGAACAGACTACTGAAGACTGAAGAATGAAATCTGAAAATTCTTCTTATCCAGTTCTATCCACACCTACCCACAAGCAGCTAAAACAATGTCTTATAGCAGGAATCCCAACCCCTGGGCCACGAACCACTATGGGTCAGGAACCAGGCCACTAACCTGTTGTCTCCTTCCCACCCCTTTCACACAGCAGGCAGGTGGGCAAGTGAGAGCAGCAAAACAAGCTCACCTGAGCAAACCCTCCTCCTGTAACCCATCCCCCCATCCCACTGGAACCGCACCCCGCCCCCCCCCAAATCCACAGCAGGTGAGCATGAGCAAGTTCACCTGAGCTCCAAGCTCCACCTCCTGTGTGTCCCTCACAGCAACCCCCTCTCGAAACCAGTCCCTGGAACCAAAAAGGTTGGGTACCACTATCTTATAGGACCAAGAAATTACAATTTAAAAAAAAAAAGAAAAGAAAAAGAAAATGATGTTGGTCTCTCCCCAGTCTACCACTGTCACGATCAACTACCATTTCCTCTATTTACTCTAGTTGGTATAGCCAAGTATCTTTTCAAGCTATTTTTAAAGTAGGTTTCTACTAACCTGTAAAACCGATTCACAAGTCTCATCCGAATTGTGTAAAGATCAGTTGGGTAAGCCACTACAGTACAGTACTTCGGGTATGTGCACAGATCAACGGGGCCTGCAAAAGCTGCCGCTATGTCTGTCAGGGCACACAGAAGAATTTTTATCAATAAATTCATGACCTGCAAGTGGTATTTGGTATTTCTCTACAAATCATTCATAAAATATGCTATAGCTACATTTAACTCTGCAGGCTTAACTGAAAGATAACAAACAGAAATTGTAGTAATAAACACAACCACAATTATGATTTTTCTTAAATACTTATGTGGAAAAGAGAGCTTGAACATTAAACTTTTCATACTAAAAATACTCACCAAGATTCAAAAGTTGATCTATACCACTAATAATTCGTTCACATTCTTCATCTCTCGATTTATGACCCCATTCACCATCTTGTGGTTTGTAGAGCAATTTCTCTAGCTCATCTGAAGTGACAGAAATACTAGCTCCTAATTCTTCAGGTGGATCAACTAAGAATTCCATTAAAAAGAACAAAAAGGATAAAACAAATCGAAAACCAAATATACACTATACATTCAATTGTCAAAGATCATATACAAGACACTAATTACAAAGGACAAAGTAGTTACTTAACAGCAGAGAACCTGGTCGACACCACCTCAATCAAATGATTGAAGCTGGCATCCCCACCAACAGCACAAACCGCTATCACGTGCCCCCGACAGGAGGCACTGAAAATACAACATCAGTTCTCTGACACTCTCGCCCCAAATGCAAACTTTGCCTTTAATCATGACAAAACGTCAGACAAACCCAAACTAAGAAAAAGTATACAAAATAACTGGCCAGGACTTTTCAAAGTGTTATGGTCATCAAAAATAGTGGAAAGACCCAGGGATCCCAGACTGAAAGAAAGTAAGAAGGCATGGCAATGAAATCCAGTACGTGAAAGGGCATTAGGACAACAGTCCAAATTTGAAGGTCTATCTATAGATTAGACTTGTATCAATGATAATTTCCTGATTTTGACAGCGGCACTATAGTTATCTAAGATGTTAACTTTTGAGAAAATTGGGTATTCATGAATTTCATGTACCATTTTTGTATAATTTTGTAAGTCTAAAATTATTTCAAAACAAAATATTTTAGAAGTGTAATAAAAATTGATAATAAAAGAGTACACATTTTTAAAAGGAACAAGAGGCACTGTTAATATTCAGAGGACATTTTCTTGAAAATCATAAATAAAAGGAGAAAGATGTTAACAGGACTAGAAGATACACTTACCTATCTAACAATCTGATAAACAAAACCATATTTTGTTGTTATTTTAATATATATTTCCAAGACTATTAATGCAAGTGAGTCTCTCCTTCCTATGTTTATTTTGCTGCCTGCTGATGTCTTTTGACAATTCTTCTAAAGAATTACTGACCTCATTAACAAGAAAAATCTCTTCATATAAGTGCTCTCACTGATTTGTGGTATCCTTTACAAAAGAGCAGCTGTAAACAGTAGCTAAAGGCACTGGCTGGAGCAGATAGCCTGGGTAAAAATCTCAGCTCCTACCCTTTCTAGATGTGTGTGTGACCTTATAGCAAGTTACTGCTAACTCCCTGAGCCTTCGCTCCTTCCTCTGCAAACTAAGTAACAGAGCACCAGCCCCAAAGTAGGGATGAACTGATACACACAGCTCTTAGAGTAAGACCTCAGAAAATGTTGGTTTTTACCTACCTTTGATTTGCCTTCTACATTACAAAAATACCATCTCCTACTATTTGTGAGATACGAAGCTCAAATGAAAATCTAACAAAGGGAGGTCACTGGTGACTTTAAAAAATGCAGTTATTAGAAAAACATTCTTTTTTTTTTAAGATTTTATTTATTTATTTTAGAGAGAGGGGAAGGGAGGGAGACAGAGAGGGAGAGAAACAGCAATGTATGGTTGCCTCTCACATGGCCCTCACTGGGGACCCAGCCCGCAACCCAAGCATGTGCCCTGACAGGGAATCGAACCGGGACCCTCTGGTTCCCAGCCCACGCTCAATCCACTGAGCTACACCAGCCTGGGCTAGAAAAACATTTTTTGAAAAAAGTTCTCATTTCCATAAAAATCTTTATTTGCAAAGTAAACCAAGACCGTGATTGATGGAGATCTATCAGAGAGTAAACACCAAGGGCTCAGCTAAGGCAAAAACAGGTAAAACTTGCAAAGCAACAATTTCATGCATCCAGAAACAGGTAGGAGTGGAAACACAAAAGTTTCTGTATATTTTTACATTGCTTTACTAATATAAAAGAAAGTTTGAGAGTGAAGACATGGAGGCAACAGACACAGAGCACTCCTCCAAAAAGTTTATAAGGGGAATATAACTCAGTAGATAAAATGTTCAGGAAAGCCGAACAAAAGACATTTTAAGGTACATGAGACAAATGCAAACTCGAAAGGAGAAAAAGGAGGAAACTAAAACTGCTGCCAGGAACACAGTAAGTGTGAGTGCCAGGTCCGGCAGCAGCGAAAAGCAGTGGGGCAGCAAGCACTGAAGGGAGAGGCTGCAGCAGAGACGCCTCTGCCTCACAGGGAAGGGACAGACAACCCACAGTAACGCAGACAGGCTGAGGCAGAGCAAAAGACAGAAGGAATTCAAGTGAGAGCCGTCCTCTGAAGGAAGAACAAGGATAACAGTAAGGATGAGGGAAGGAAAGGCAGGCCCTGTGAGTTTGAAGCAGGTTTACATGAGAAATGACAGTGGTCTACTAAGATAAAACCAGCACCAAGCTGGAAGCTCAGGATAAAAAAACTAGATACACATAATTCTGTTGACTTCTTTTAGTAAAGCTCACAGTTACCACAGTAATTTGAAAACATTTCTTAAAGAATATAATTTCTTCTATGTGCTTTAGTGAGATAAAAAAATTAAAAATATAAAGATAAAATACTTGAATTACTTAGCAATTACATACCATTATCGGGAATTGGCTCCATGTCCCATGGGCTAAGCTTTTCAATCTCAGTGTTGTCCCACCTGTCGCAACCAAAAGAAAAGTCTGGTTAGCCTTTCATAAAGACAGCTTGTGGCTAACACCTAGAATCCACCACAAGAGGAAACAGGAAGAGAGAAAATGTGAAAATTAACCTGACTGCAGCAGCAAAAGTTTAAATATTAACAGTAAAAGTTTGTTAGAAAGATATAAGAAATGCGTGTAAGATGTATGGTGGGTTCGAGGACAAAACCAGAAACCTTCTGTAGTCCGCGCTAGGGTAAGTGAAGACAACCTCACACATACCGTGAAGCCCCCGAATGTGATGCTTCAGCATGTGGACTTTATTCCACAGCCAATGGAAAGGCAGCGAAGATTTTTCTTCTACAAAGGAAATGATGTACTATATGCTCCTGGACCATGATCCTGTACTGTCAGATGGAGAAGTACCAAGAAGCTCCAGAAAAGGCCCCAGGGAAGCAAGCAGAGATGGCACCCTTAGGGGTACTAGTGTACAAGAAGTGATAGGGACATGTTAAAGAGACATGGTGGAGGTGAGACTAATGTGACTTAATGACAGATTAAATCGTGGGGATTTTTTAACCTGAAATGTGTTAGTTGTTCACACAACAAGGTTGTTCACACAACCTGCCACAATGAACAAATGTTTGTAGATGATTCGTTTTCATCTGCATACAGACCTAACACTGTAACACTGGAAATGACTATCAGGGTACTGTGGCTGATAGGGCTCTTGACTTAGCACCGTTCCAAACCACCAGGCATCGTCGATGATAGAACGGAATCTGTCACCTAGAAGAGATATGACCCAGTCTGAGACACCAGTTTGAAACACTAACATTTTTAATTTATAAAACATCATATGATAAAGATTTCAGTAAAGATAATCAAAGCATTTTTCTATGCACCCATCAAAGAAGAGATTAATATCTAAGGATACATAAAACTCAGTAAAAACAGACTTACTAGACTGCCAATTCCTCTGTCTTGCTTCATCGTAAAACTGACGCAACACAAGAAAGTCAATAACGTCTGGCATATCATGATATCTAAACAAAAATAAAAGATTATTAAATTCCTTGTGTAGCAGGTTATACTCTACAGCAACACTGTCCAAATGAAGTACAATGGGAACTGCATATGTGATTTTTATAAACAGAAACCAGTGAGCTTAATCTTAATAGTGCATCAAATTTAACTCAATATTCCTCATACTGTTTCACCATGTAATGACTACAAAATAATGATATTTTACATTCTTTTTCTTCATACCAAGTTTTGAAAATTCAGTGTGTATACTTACATCACACTCAATTCTAATCAACCACATTTCCAGTACTCAAAAGCCACACGTGGCTAATGGCTACCATCTGGACAGCACAGGTTTAGAAAATTATTAATTCTAACATTTTCTCAAACACAAAAGCAGGAGGCATTTCACCTACAGGCCAGAACTCTCCACACATTTAACTGGCATGGAGAACTGTATGAAAAAGGCCAGCGCTGGTGCCTAACTAGGGCTGCTCTAGCATCTTTACTTCCACCTCTAGTGGTGTCCATCCTTCAGAACTTAAACCCACATCGTAGGCTGTCTGCAGTACTCTGCTATGTACCCCGCAGCTAAATAAAAATAGCATGCTACCCAGCAAGAGGGAAAACCTAAATTTAAATAATTCCATAAAAGATAAACACATACCTAATAGAGAAAGATTTGTCCATAAGTTTCCCAGTTGCAGGATCTATAAATGCCAGTTTGAGGCAACAGAGTGTAGGGGGCCCAACTTCATAGCGTATTCCAACAATTTTGACCAATTCTTGATCCTTCAACAAATTTTTTAAAAGAATAAATGGTTAAAATAAATCAATTCCTCAAGACTCCAATTCTCTACATATTGCAAAATTTAGCTAACTCACAATTTAGGCTTCCAAACTAGCAGATAAGTTTAGGTGACTATTAATTACAATCATTTTTGCTAAAGTTTACCTTTGCATCTTTTTGAAGACAGACATTTAACACTGTTTCTAATGTAAGAAATATATTCACTTTAGAAAATACAATAATCCTCCCTCATCCATGGTTTCAATTTCTGCTGTTTCAGTTACTTGTGGTCAACCATAGTCCAAAAATATTAAATAAAAAATTCCAGAGATAAACAATTCATAAGTTTTAAATTGTGCCCACACTGAATAGCATGATAAAGCTTCGTGCAACTCCCCACTCTGCCCCACTTGGGACATGAATCACCCCTTTGTCCAGCATATCCACACTGTACAAACCACCCACCCATTAGTTACTTAGGGGCCTTCTCAGATTGGCAAGTTTCAGTACAGGGGAGCTCAAGTTTTTGTATATTTTGCATGAGGTGGAACCTTTTTTCTAATTTGTATTTCTTTTTTTGAAAACTTGCACTGCTTTTTAAAATCTATCCTAGGTATGCACATTTTAAGATTACTGATACATACTGCAAAGCTGCCTTCCTAAGAAACTCGAACACACTTAGAATTTTACATGTCAATCAGCAATATGAAGACTGCCCATTGATAAACATAAGTCTTCCTACTGAATCTTAAAGCTTAGAGGATAATAGCAGGAATGTTTTTAAATAGGAAATTAATGTAAAGATAGTAATGAAATATGCCTCCAGGCTTTTTAAATGATTTATCAGTAATTCAATCATATATGTGTTCAATGTTTAATAATACCATCATCTTACCCTAAGATCCATTTTTCTCCATGGCTCTTTGTTACGGTTCAGTTCATAAATGTTATTTCTTCTGACAGCCTCAATATAAGCTTCATGACCCTGTCGAAAATATATTACCTACAAAAAAATAATTGAAAAATAACAAATAAAAACAAAAACTTAAGAGTAACATTAATTTTATATTCCATATTCAAGTTTTTAAATGTTATTATTACTCTCACCTCATCACCCATTTGAGGAACAAAAGGAGACCTTCGAAGCGTGGTGTCGGTTATCCAGACTGGAGGATGGAATTCATACAAATGTTCCATATTTGCAAGCTCTGCCGGAGTCATTCTCCGCAAATTCTGTCAAGAGGAAGAGAACAGAGTTTAGTAGAACAGAAAGGAGCAGCACATACTCTTTAATTAAAAAACAAAAGAAACGTCACCATTTAGAATGACTCTTCACTCAAGTCACCTAATGATTAGTTTTGAACACCATACGTATTCAGTTCCTAAACATACACAGGAACATATCACTAGTCTGCACTGTAGATCTACCTTGCACTTTCTTAGCATCTCCTGAATTTAACAGATTCTCATAACACTTGACACGCTATATGCAAGGGGACTAATTTCTACCCTAAATCCTCTTCAATACACAGTCTGCTCTGCCTGAGACACCACTCTGAATTTCACCACAGACTAATCACCACAGGCAATCTCCTCTTGATTTCAGGTTTTAATACTGGCAATTTAAAAATATGGCCCAAGTTCACTGATACTCGTCCTTTCCAAAGTCTCCTCTGCTTGAATATGGGCTCAACTTGCTTCTAACACACAGAGGAAAGAAGAAATGACAATGTGTGACATTAAGATTAGGTAATAAAAACCATATGGGTATACCCCTTGCTTACACTTTTGGGTCGCTAGCTCTGGGAAACACAGCTGCCAGGTTTTGAAGACACTCAAGCTGCCCTACAGAGAGGCTCATGCAGTGGAGAACTGAGGCCACCAGCCAAATGCCACATGAGTGAGCTTCAAAGATGATCATCTAGCCCCAGTCAAGCCTTCAGACGACCTCAATCCCAACCCAATGATTATGCAACCTCATGAGTCCAAATTTCCTAGCTAATCAGCTCCCAAATTCCTGTCCCATCAAAACACAAATATACATTTGCTATTTTATGCAGCTAGGTTTCAGGGTGATATGTTACAAAGAAAAAGATAACTAATGCAGAAATATGGCATTGTTAAATAATGAGAGCTACCTGCACAATAGGAGCACATGCACTGTACGGATAAGGAATAGGGATATGACAATAAGGAAAGCATGAAGAAAGAACGCAGCAAATGAAAATGGGAAACATCACAGTAACAGAGAAAACAACAAGAAAAAGCCTTAAAATGCCCTGAAGTATATTTCTGGTGTTGAAATTAGCAGGAAAAATGAGTTACGGCAGGATCCTGAGCACAACAGAACTTCCCCTTTCAGTGTCAGATTCAGAAAGGCTCAAGCCCCAAGTCCAACTCAGAGAAGATCAGAAAGAGAAGTTTAATAATAAAGTAGCTTTGCCAAAAATAAGTTTGTATTTTATATTTAACTTCTGATGACATAACACTGTCAACAGAAAAAAAAAGCTCCAATTTCAAAAAGATTTCTAATTTTAAATATGGACAGAAACACCTCTATAAAACTGTACATACATGTTATTTCTAAAGATATACTTTCTTACCTCTTTTTTGGGCTTATTTTCTTTCTTTCTCTTTTGTCTCCTTTTAGGAGGAGATAAATTCTCAGTAGACACTTCATCCTCTGAACTACTGCAAAATCGGGTAATACGCCGGCGAGATGAAGTTCTTAAAGGAGGCTGCAAGTTGATGCCTGCATCAGCTGTCCAATCAGAATATTGAGATGAAGAGTCACTAGAAAAGGAGAACATTTTAAGTTGTAGGAAACCAGAATCTGAGCCCTGAGAGACTATGAGGAGGAGAAAAAAGACCCCAGGAAACTTTAACTTGAATAATCTGCCCTCTACATCAACAAATACTGAAACAATCAAAGATCATGAGAAAGAAACCCTCACTGACACTGGGAATCAGGAAAGAATGTAAGCCTGAGGGATTTCTATAAATTGTAACGTAAATAAGATCTCATGGAAGACAACATCTAGAGCCAACTAACAATTCCCCTTTTAATTTTTTTTTATTTTTTTTAAGACTTTATTTATTTATTTTCAGAGAGAGGAGAAGGGAGAGAGAAAGAGCAATGTATGGTTGCCTCTCACATGGCCCTCATTGGGGACCTGGCCCGCAACCCAGGCATGTGCCCTGACTGGGAATCGAACCGGGACCCTCTGGTTCCCAGCCCGTGCTCAATCCACTGAGCTACACCAGCAGGGCGACAATTCCCCTTTTAAAAAATAAAGTGTAGTGATGAAAACAGTAGTGGTCACACAGAACCGTAAGTAGCACCCCACTAAGATAGAGGAGGCTCAGGAATAGACTAGAAATTTTAATTGGATTAACCATTAGTGAATATACTGAGAAGCCCAAGGAAAACATAGCCCCACCAGAAAGCTGTAAGTGGTCAGAGCTTCTTGCTAAGAGAGGGACTTTCCCGGCTATGACAGAAGATCCAAGAGAGGGATCAGTCCTAACCCACCCCGAGCAAAAGCAGAGTCAAACGGGAAATGAGACACAGAACATTAGCCATCAATCCACCAACAGCTGCAGCAAACACATAGAGGCGTCTATTGTGACCATCACTGGCCAACCACTTACGTCTCAGGCTCAATAAAACACACACATTTCCAAAAACTTTTTATTATAAAAAGAGCTGTTTGAGAAAATTTAAAAGCATCTACTTTGTATGATAAAATCCAAGAAAAGTTGAACTAAAAAACAATGAATGTAGAAATAGAAAGGAAAACGATGGTTGCCAGGGGCTTGGGGTAAGACAGAGAACTGCTGTTTAATAGGCACACAGCTTCAGTTGTGCAAGACACAGAGTTCTGGAGACTGGGTGCACAACACTGCGAATATACTTAACACTACTGAACCATACGCTTAAAAATGGTTCAGATGGTAAATTTTACGCTAGGTAAATTTAGGCACATTATTTAAAAAAATTTTAAGAGTAGACAAGTGTTCTAAAAAATCACCTCAGCTCTTACTCATAATGGGATAAAGTTAGACAAGAAAGCAAGCAGGAAGTACAGTACAATGGTATGCACCACCCCAGTATCAGTGGAAACAGAAGTGAGATTATTTGAGTCACATTTAGAAGGAAATTTTCTTCACAATGAAGGGTACATTGTGGAGAGAAAATTATGTCCAGGTTTATGGCTTATGCATCTGTCAAAACAAAGTTGACATTTACCAAGATAAAAAATAGATGTTAAGTGCTTGCTTCTGTAGCACATATACTAAAATTGGAATGATAGAGATTAGCATGGCCCCTGCGCAAGGATGACATGCAAATTCGTGAAGCGTTCCATATTTGGGGGGGGGGGTGGCCAGGGTAGAGGAGAGCAATGGGGAAAAAGGCGGGACAACTGTGACTAACAACAACAAATTTTTAAAAATTAGAAAAGAGAGATCACTCAATAATCAAAAAAATAGATGTTAACATCTTGGTTGAATGAAATCTGGTTATCAAAAGTAAACAAAACACAAACAGTAACTAGTAATGAATGAAATAATGGTTTTACCACACATACTCTGGGTACTACTCTTCATAAATGAAGCCAAAGCCTAATCAATGTTTTGAGTTAACATATTTTATACTCCTAGCTCAAGTGTTTACAGTCAAATAAAAATACACAAAGTATTAGCTATAAAAACAGTTGTGAATCCAGTCTTCTTCTCCTTTTAAATGTATTAAAAACTCAATGTATACTGTTTCACAGCTGCAAACCCTTGCATCTTGAATGCCATTCAAATACAGTTCCAACCAAAACTCTTCCTCAAGGATGCCTGGATGATCCTGCTGCAGCTGCCTGCATTTCCCAAAGCACGATGGCGGCATAGGTGAATGCACCGTACCGCCTCGCACAACCAAACAAGGGAAAAAA
>PVJI01025123.1:0-20932 GCA_004026765.1 Micronycteris hirsuta | reverse complement strand
AATGCCAGTCCCGTGGTTCTGGCTATGAAGGGTGTATTTAAATTTGGGGTCTGGAAAACAAGCTGGATGGGTACCATCTCAACCCCACAGCAAAAAAATAAAGGTATTATGAGGCCTGGATATTACAAACATGGATAGCCAAAACATTATTAAATATATATTATTTGGGGTGGCAGGAAAGAATTGAATTGTTAAGTCTACAGAAAAAAGATTTTCTATTAACATCAAATTCAAGAACTGTTGTACAGCCAGTAACGTGATGGATACTATGTCACGTGGTTGACACCCATGGTTTTATCTTATAAAATAACTTGAAAATAACACACAAAGTCTGCCCACCGCTAGGACTGCCAACCACCTTCCAGTGTCAGCTCTCTAAAGAACAGCAAACTCAAGGAGCCAGCTTGCCCACACATTCTGCACTTGGTAAATTTTCTTCTGAAATTTAAATTAAAACCAGTTCTTCAACAATGATCTTTTTTCATCTGTATAGCAATTTAACATGCCATTTATTTTGCCTGTAATGAGACTGTGAAACTAGGCATATTGAACATAAAGCAAAGCTAATTCTAGGAATTTTCAAAATCAAAGAGCATCTTTAGAACATCTTTACATCAGAGGAACTTGAGAGTAAGTGCCAGAGAGTCTACTTTCCAGATGGTCTTGTTCTCCGATAACTGAAATAATTAAGGCCTGAATATTTATTGAATTACTTGAAATAAGTATCTACCCTTTAGCTAAGAGGTTCTGGTTCTATCAGTTAGATCCTGAGTTAATCCAAAACAAGTTATTGGTTTATATTTCCCCTTCTGGCAGGCTGGTTGATGTTAAGCAGAAAAAGTAGTTCTATTACTGAAAAAGTCAGCAGCCAACACATTCTCTAAGAACTGATTCAAATGTCACCTCCATTATTGCCTCTCTAATGATATTACCTTTATTATTTCCTCCTTGGGTCTGGCTCACTGGTCAAGGGGCAGAACAACTCCAAAAACTGGCTGTGTTGTCTGAGGCAAGTCCCAACTCCCAGTCAACACATATATGTCTGGGGTTTGAGGTCCTTTTAGTTGTTTCTTGTTTGTTGAGTTTTAACAGAGACTTGCTGGGAAGGGGTCTTTTCTCTTTTTTATATTTTTATATTATTTTTTATTGATTATGCATTATGGTTGTCCCTATATTTACCCTCTGTCCTCCTCCATCCAACAACCCCCACTCCCTCAGGCAATCCCCACACCATTGTTCATGTCCATGGGTCATGCATAGGTTCTTTGGCTACTTCATTTCCTATACTGTACTTTACATCCCCATGGCTATTCTGTAACTACATATTTGTCCTTTTTTTTATTTTAATTACTTTATTGTTGTTCAATTACAGTTGACCACATCCTCTCCCCTCCCCTCCCTCCACCCCCTCCAAACCCACCTCCCTCCCCTTATTCCACCCTCCCCCTTGGTTCTGTCCATGTGTCCTCTATAGTGGTTCCTGAAAACTCTTCTCCCCATAGCCCCCTCCCTCTCCCCATTGGCTATTGTTAGATTGTTCTTAATTTCAATGCCTCTGGTTATGTTTTTCTTGCTTTTTTCTTTTGTTGATTATGTTCCAGTTAAAGGTGAGATCATATGGCAGTTGTTCCTCACCGCCTGGCTTATTTCACTTAGCATAATGCTCTCCAGTTCCATCCATGCTCTCCCAAAGGGTATAAGCTCCTTCTTTCTCTCTGCTGCATAAATTCCATTGTGTAAATGTACCATTGTTTCTTGATTCACTCATTTGCTGGATGGGCACTTAGGTTGCTTCCAGCACTTGGCTATTGTAAATTGTGCTGCTATGAACATCAGGGTGCATAGGTTCTTTTGGATTGTTGTTTCAGGGCTCTTAGGGTATAATCCCAGCTCCAGGAAGACAAAAAAGCCAATTAAAAAATGGACAAAAGACTTAAATAGACACTTCTCCAAGGAGGACATACAGAGGGCCCAGAGACATATGAAAAGCTGCTCAGCATCACTAGCCATCAGAGAGATGCAAATTAAAACCACAATGAGATACCACTTCACACCAGTCAGAATGGCCATCATAAACAAAGCAACAGATAAGTGCTGGAGAGGATGTGGAGAAAGGGGAACCCTAGTGCACTGTTGGTGGGAATGCAGACTGCTGAAGCCACTGTGGAAAACAGTATGGAATTTCCTCAGAAAACTAAAAATGGAACTGCCTTTTGACCCAGCAATTCCACTGCTGGGAAAAAAAATTTTTTAATTAAAAATAATAGAAAAAGTAAAAAAAAATAAGAAATAAAAGAAGGAGAAGATGTCTGATCATTCAATGCCCCCAATAATTTTGGTCTCCAATCTTCACATATGATGGAATTCTGTTGGCTGTTCACTCTGTTCTCCAGAAGATCGGCTAGGTGTTTCACCAGTGGGCAGGAGGAAGCGGACTCCGCTCCCACCTATCTCGCCACCATTTTCTCTCCTCTTATTTGTCCTTCTTAATCCCCTCACCTCTTCACCCATTGCCCCACACCCCACTCCCATCTGGCAATCATCAAAACGCTCTCTGCATCCATAATTCTGTCTCTGTTTTTGTTTGTTTGTTTTTTAAATTCAATTGTTGACACATATGTTTTATTGCCATTTTATTGTTCACAGTTTTGATCTTCTTTTTCTTAAATAAGTTCCTTTAACATCTCATATAATAATGGTTTAGTGATGATGATGTCCTTTGGTTTTTTCTTGTCTGGGAAACTCTTTATCTCCCCTTTGATTCTAAGTGATAGCTTTGCTGGGTAGAGCAATCTTGGCTGTAGGTCCCTGCCTTTCATGACTTTGAATATTTCTTCTTGTAAATCTCTTCTGGCCTGCAACATTTCTTTTGAGAAGTCAGTTGAAAGTCTTATGGGGACTCCTTTGTAGGTAACTAACTGCTTTTCTTTTGCTGCTTTTAAGATTTTCTCTTTATGCCATGGCTGGTGTGGCTCAGTTGGATTGAACACAGACATGAGAGTCAAGGGGTCACTGGTTTGGTTCCTAGTCAGGGCACATTCCTGGGTTGGCAGCACATGAGAGGTGACCACACATTCATGTTTCTCTCCCTCTCTTTCTCCTTCCCTTTCCCTCTCTCTAAAATTAAATAAATAAAATCTTTTTTAAATTCTCTCTTTGTCTTTAACCTTTGGCCTTTTAATTATGACATGTCCTGGAGTGGGCTTCTTTGCATCCATCTTGTATGGGGCTCTCTGTGCCTGCACTTGCATGTCTATTTCCTTCACCATGTTAGGGAAGTTTTCTTTCATTAATTTTCAAGTATATTTCCAAATTTCTTGCTCTTTTTCTTCTCCTTCTGGCATCCCTATGATGTGAATGTTGAACCTCTTGAAGCTGTCCCAGAGACTGCTTATACTATCCTCTTAGATTTCTTAGATTTTCTTAGATTCTTTTTTCTTCTTGTTGTTCTGATTGGTGGTTTTTTTCTTCCTTATGTTCCAAATCATTTATTTGATTCTTGGCTTTATCCACTCTACTCTCTCTACTGTCATTTCCCTATAAATTGTTCTTTATTTCAATGACTGTATCCTTTGTTTCTGACTAGATCTTTTTTATGCTGTTGAGGTCCTCACTGAGTTCCTTGCGCATCCTTATAAACAGTGTTTTGAACTCTGCAACTGATAGATTGCTTATGTCAATTTTGTTTAGTTCTTTTCCTGGAGTTTTGGTCTGTTCTTTCATTTGGACCATGTTTCTTTGTCTCCTCATTTTGGCAGTCTCCCTGTGTCTGTTTATATGTATTAGGTAGAATTTCTATGACTCCCTGTCTGGATAGTGTTGCATAATGTAGTAGCTGTCCTGTAGGGTCCCATGGCACAGCCTCACTGTAACACAAGCTGGGTATTTGCAGTGCACCCTTCATATGGACTGAGTATACCTTCCTCTTGTAGTTGAGCAATGATTGCTATTGACAAGTCAACTGGAGAGATTTACCAAGTCAATTGGAGAGATTTACCAAGGCCAGTCAGCTACAGGGAATAGCTGTGATCACTGACCACCAACCCCACCTTCCATGGAGGATCAGCTGTGCAGGGGCAGGGTGATGGTGTTCTGATGCAGTCTGTAGCTGTCCACTGGGTGTGCAGGCCCTGGGATTTCCCAGGTGGTGCAGGCTATGTCAACTCTCACCTGTGTTTTGCCTGGGGCTACCCTGCATGATCTATACAGCAGTCTGAGATGTCTGCTACTTGTACTGGGCTTACAGATTCCCAGACAAAGCCAAACTGTGAATCTAGGCTGGCTGCTGCTAGTGCTTGGCCTAGGGCCACTTTAACAAGAGGTACTAGGGCTGGGGCATCACTGAGGCCAGCTGTTGCTTGTTTGATAGTATTTAGGAAGTTGTGAAGCATGACCTATGACCAGATATTCATATGGAAAAGTTGAGGTTAAGTTTGTATGGGTCTGTAAGTTGGGTCCTCACTGAGTTCCAGGGGAATATCCAGGGTATGGCAAATAGTCAGGTTGACAGAGTCTCTGACATGGCACCCACCTGCCAGCTCTGTGGCTCTCCGGGGGGGGCTCAGAAAGGGACAATAGCTTCTACCCGCCTTTCTGTCTGAGAAAAAGCTGTACCACAGCTCTCACCTTTTTGCCAGATACCTCAGTTCCTCCCTTTATGCCACTGGTGCCATTCAAGCTGCTATCCTTGTGCTAGAGTTCAGAGGGAGGGTATCTGAGTTACACCTGTGTTTGGGTTCATTAAGGGGAACTTCTTGGGACTCCAGAAGGTTCTTCCACTGACTTAATCCCTGCTGTCTTCCTGGCACTGGAACCCTGGCCTGGGGTGCCTGGTGTTGGGCTGTGACTACTCACTCCTGAAATATACCTCTCAAATTTTTATCTCCCACACATGGATGTGGGAGCAGCCCATTTGGCATCATCACCCCTTCTACCAGTTTGGGTGGATGTGGTTTCTCTAATTCCATAGTTGACAGACTTCCATTCAACTCAGTTTCTGAAGATTCTGAATGTTGGTTGTTCTATATTTTAGTTGTAATTTTGATGTGATTTTGCAAGGAGGCAAGCTCTGTTTACCTGTGCGGCCATCTTGACTGTCTTAGCTGCTGGGAAGATGTCTTAAAGGCTAACTTCCTGTGGATGAACAATGCTATCTGTGAATGGGCCATATGCTTGAAAAAAAAAATCTAACTTCATTACCCCTCTTCCTCAAGATACACCATGAAGGTAAATTAATTTTATTGAATTTATTAGGGTGACATTGGTTAACAAAATTATGTAAGTTTCTGGTGTACAATTTTATAATATATCATCTGTGTTATGTGTTCACCACCCAAGTCAAGTCTCCTTCCATCACCATTTATCCCCCCTGTACTCTCTGCTACCTCCCCCACCCCCTCTTTCCCTCTGATAATCACCATTATATCATCTGTGTGTGAGGTTTTTTTCCCCTTCACCTTTTTCATTCAGCCCGGCACCCCCTCCCAAAGCAATCTTTTAAATTAGACATGGATAAATAGGACCAGATATTATATATGTTTCAATTTCTAACTATTCTTCATGATAGTAAACTTAAATTCTTCAGTTTATGAGCAGATACCCTTCAAAAACTTTTCTTCATTTTCTTAATTAGGAATCACCAAAGTTTAGAGCTGAAGGGACCTTGTCAGTCAGTCAGCTACTCCAATACACTCACCTGGATTCTCTTCCTGCTATGCAGACCAGGAAGAATCAAGTTTTGCCCTATCAAGAACCATTTTTTGTACAGACATGAATCAAGTAAACAGGATTTGATTACAATAGTATTTACTAAAGATATTTTATATATAATTAGAGGCTTCTAAGATAATTTTTTAAAAGATTCTGTGATCAAATAAGTTTTACAAACACAGAGCTAAAAACTTTTAAAAGTTCTGCCCTGGCTGGTGTGGCTCAGTGGATTAAGCACTGGCCTGTGAACCAGAGGGTCGCTGGTTCAATTCCTAGTTAGGGCACATGCCTGAGTTGTGGGCCAGGTCCCCAGTTGAGGGCACATGAGAGGCAACTGCACATTGATGTTTCTCTCCCTCTCTTTCTCCCTCCCTTCCCCTCTGTCTAAAATAAATAAACAAAATCTTTTTTAAAAAGTTTTAAAAGTTCTTTTTTTAATTTTAAACTGTCAGACTTCTCAGAACCCTTAAGATACCAATGTGTATACAATGAACGTCCAAGAAGGAGGTAAAGTATGCAGTATAAAGCACCCCAGACTCCTTTCCCCCCTAGAAAATATTCATTGTGTTGTAGAATGCTAGTTTTTAGTAGAGCACCTCAGGAAAACTAGCCACAAAATTTTCTTCTATAATGAGTATCTGTAATTTGTTGTAGCTATTGACTATTATTCATATGGACACAATGTAAATTTGTCCTTAAGCTTCCTAGTAGGCAATGCAAAAAGTAGTGATCAGATAATCAATAATCACATACAAAGTTCATGGTGTTCATCAGATGAAAACAAAGTTTTTCCAGAAGCACCAGCTATATCCAGTACTTAGAACTGAAAAATATGGCCCCTAAAGACTCTTCATAAAGGGAATCAGGATGACATCCTCAGCAACACACCTTTCAGTGCATAAAATAGTTTTACAGGCATTCTTACAACTTCCTTTTACGGACACTGATATTGCCACAGTGCATTACAGTAGAAGCAGCCTTACAAGGAGTCACACTATGTTTCACATGTTCATAGTTCTTAACTGTCCACTTTAACCCAAGACTCTAATCACTCTCCCCCTAACCAGCTACGCCTGTCTTGCCCACTGTGCAGTTGCTCTAGAGCGCGGGCAGCAAACACAAGGCCCACAGGCCAAATCCGGCCCTCCACCTTGCTTTATCCAGCCCAGCACCTTGTTTCTACCCAGCAGCAGCGCTGAGCTCTCACTTAACTGTTAAGGAGGAGTTAACATTTACACAGTCCGAAAATTACATTCGGCCCTTTGAAGGCAACTGCGAGGCTGATGTGGCCGCCTGTGAAAATGTGTTTGACACCCCTGCTCTAGACGGCTCCTAAAGTCCGGCTTCAACTTTCTCAAAGTTTGTAGGATTTATTACTTCATTATTCAGAAAAGTATCAAGCTTCCAGTCTCCTTTGAAAATGTGAATTTGTCCTTGTAGGTATCTGTACTTTAAGTAGCTTACACTCATAGGAGATATGTTTAACACATCACTAAACCCTTAAGCCATGGCAATGTGTCAACAATTTGGAAGAGCTAAAGGGAAAGGGAAAAATTAGAATAGAAGTGGAAGAGTATCAAAAGTAATTCTATCTACTTGAGCATTTTGCTTTAAATCAAACTTAGTTTCCTTAGGAGACTTTAAAATGATAGCAATAATAATCCTAATAATTTGCTGCAAATCAGCCTTAAGGGATAATAATAACAACAATAGTAGTAATAGAAGTAATAGAAGCAGCAGCGAACACTTATTTGGTGGTCCCTACATGCTAGGCCCTATTATAAGCATTATATTGGGTTGGCCAAAAAATCCTTTTAGTTTTTCCTGTAAAATAAAAGACACATTTTTCATTTTCACAAATAACTTTATTGATTTGGATATTTTGAGTATGTGAGCTATCTCCCATGTGGTAGAGCATTGATTGTTCTCAATTAATGTCTCGATTTGATCACTATCAACTTCAACTGGTCTACCTGACCATGGAGCATCATCCAGTAAGAAATGTCTAGCATGAAACTCCACAAACCACTTTTGACACATTTGATCAGTCACAGCACCTTCTCCATACAACTGCACAAATCTTTGTTTTGCGTTTCAGTTGCATTTTTACCTTTCCTAGAATAATAAAGCATAATATGCTGAAAGTGTTGTTTATTTTTTTCAAGCTTCAATATTAAAATGGCCATCCCAAAATTTACCCGTTTTGATAAGCTTGCTTTTAAATGCACGCTGATATGACGGCTGTCACAATACAATCTAACAAAATTGTTTCAAATGGAAGTTAAAGACAACTAAGCGCCACTAGAGCCATCTTATGGTGGGGGGGACTTTTTGGCCAACCCAACATATAATTATTCCTTTAATGCTCACAATAATCCAAAGAGATAGATGCTATTCTTATCCTCTCTCACAAGAGAGGAAGCTGATTCTGAGGGGTTGAATCGCTGGCCTGAAGTCCTGTGAGCAGGAGCAGCAGATCCAGAATCCGAGCTGGCTCTCTAGTCTCAGGTTTAACCAGCATGTCCTGCAGCTGCAGACCGCTGCTGGTCTGAGAGGTGGCCTCACTCTGGCACCCTCCTCTCAAATAAGATTCTGCTGAAGACCTTACATAGGGCTAAGAAAAGCAGTACCATACACAAAGAGAATAATAAAGGTTTTAATGCACAATAATTATTATTCCAATATGACTACAACAGAAACAATTCTTGAAAAACCAAAGGTGGTTTCCACCATGATGATACACCTGTCATTAATTGCTGTGGCAAAACTCTAACAAATAGACCACCAGAAAAGCCAACTGAATACATATTGCAAGGGCTGGGGTGGGGGTGGGGCACAAACCCCCGGGCAAACAGAGGAAGGCCCTGGTTCCACTCTAGGTGTGCACCTGCGGCACAGACCGCTCCAGGTCCTCAGGCTATCTTGCTTCCGATTTACATCTAATACTAGTGTCTGTTCCAATACCCCCTCTTCTTTCTAGGCCTCCCCCTCCTCTCTCAGCACAGATCGTCCTGTTTGGAAAGGGAGATGGAGAACATATTTGAAATAGTCCAGCAGTACTCCAAAATATAATCGCACTCTGTCATCACACATCCAGGAATCTCATCTCAAACTTCTCATTACCTTTCATCAGAGGATCGCAAAACACTTTTCAGATAGTAATCATCTCTTCTTATGTGCCCTCTTCCTAAGAGCTGAAAGACAAAACACAACAATTATATGCCTTACCCTCTAAACTACCACCAATATTTCCTTGAAACTCTTAAGCCAAACACACACACTCACACGCGCACACACGCATTGCAGGGGGCAGGGGAGGAGGGAGAGAATATTTTTAAATGGTGACAAGGCAGTGGGATTCTTCACATGCTGTTCTGTGCTCACAGCAAGCACGGGGCCCAGGTCCTCTGTACGTGTAAACATTAATAATGAAGTTAAGTTTTCCTGCACATCATTAATCAAATGAGAATCCATTTCCATTTGTGAAGTTGCCTGCCTCCGTTTATTAATTCAGCTTCTCTGAGCCACCCATATCCTGACTTAGTAAAACCACCTCTCAGGTAACCACCCTTTCTTTTCTCATCTCCTGGCCCGTTTTACAGTCCTGAAGTGCAGTGCTTCTTCTGCAAAGAACTCTGCATTTCAAAACAGGGTGAATTGGTTCTTAAGAGTTGGCTACATCTCAACATCAGTGAAACTTGTTTCACCCCTGAAGTGAGCTGCGAACTCACAGCAATTATCAATAAATATGGACAATCTTAGAGGCTAAATTTTAAGCTAACTTTTGCTCAGCTTGTGCTATCTCTCTTTGGTTTCCTACCTGGAGTGTTGAGTCAAAATAAGACCTTAGAGAAACCTGGGAGTTGCTGCTGTCTCAATACTTGCTGTGGCTTCCAGCTGGGAGCCCCACTCCCCAAATCTGATATCTGGCCCAATGGCCCAGCCTGCCCTGAGGGGCAGCTCCAGGCCTTTTCCCGGGAGGAGGAGCTGTGCTTCCTGCGGGGCAGACACGAGGGCCAGAAGAGTCCCCTGAGACCCACAACTTCATATCACCCTTGGCAGTCTCAAAAAGCCATTACATCGCTGGTTGTCCTCCATGGTGAACAGGAGGATATCTGAAAGCTGATTCTGACTCCAATTGTGACCTGTAAGATTTAAAGTCTCATCTGTATTTCACAGTTACCTTTCTATGAAAGTCATGATTTAATGTTTTTTCCCATCCTGCTTTAAGCATTATGTTAGATGTCCGGCCTTCTACTTCTCAGGGAAGGGGAGTGGGACTTTGAGACCTTGCCCAGCCTTGACTTTGGTTTCTGGGTGTCCCTCCACCCGTTTGCATATTCATTCTCTCTCGTTGTTTTTGTTTTATTCATTCATCCAAATAACGCACTATTAACTTAATGTGTGCTGGGCTTTGTGCTGGAGACACAGTAATGAACAAAATAAACATGGGGCCTGGCCGGGTGGCTCAGTGGGTTGGAGCACTGTCCCATAAACCAAAATGTGGTGGGTTTGAGCCCAAGTCAGGGCGTGTACCCAGGTTGAAAGTTCGTTCCCCAGCTGGGACACATACGGGAAGCAATGGATCAATGTCTCTCTCTCTCTCTCTCTTTCTCCCCTTCCTCTCTCTCCTGCTTCCTCTCTCTCTAAAATCAATAAACATACCCTCGGGTAAGGATTTATTAAATAAACAAACAAACACGGGTCCTGCCCTCTTGAATATACAAGCAGACAACTGGTAAACAACCAGGCAGATAGCATTATTCCAGAGTTGGGATATGTGCCTTCTGGAAAGGCGCAGGGTGTCACGAAGGACCAACAAGCAGATCTAATGAGGACACTTGTGCAAGAGCATTTGTCAGACCATCTGTCCTGAACAGCACACTCCTACCACAGCCAGAGTACGCTCCTCACAGTGACCTTTGCAATCTGGTGAGGATTCCTTAAAAGAAAAGTAGCTGTCATTCAGGATCTGCCTCAGAGAGGAATCTCATTGGCATCTTCTTTTGCTCTGAACTGTACAGAGCTTGAAGAAACTTCCATAAGCAGGATCATCTGTCACACAACTCCAGAGCACCATTTACATTGTAATCTGTGAATGGAGCCTCTGGAGTTACATACCCAGGTAGCCAATGACAACTCTCAAATTTTCTAAGAGTTCTAATTTGGTGAAAGAACATTCCAGCAACTGTGGCTCTTCCAGAGCACTCATCCCCACTTCTCTCTTGTTCCTTCTTTAGAGGGCCATTGCCAGATACAGATTTCATCTCTCCTCAATAACTCTCTTTAGGAAGCAGAAAATTCTCCCCAATCAATTCCAGACTTTGCAACTTTGCCTTGTGGCAATGGGCACTGACCCACATGCAAACCCTAGGTCTCAGCACTATTCCTGGGAGTGACTCACAGAAGTTCACCAATGGTCCCTAAAGACCTTCACGGTGACAGGTGCCCCAATGCAGACCCACCTCATTGCCAGTGAGGAAGCCGTGCGTGAGCTTGGTTCACAAAGTACATATGTCTTGAGGCTTAGGAGAGCAGGCTCTAGAACCAAATAGAGTTGATTGTGTGTCCCAGCCCCACCACAGCCTAGCTGTGGCTTTGGGCATGTTATTTAAACTCTTTGGGCTTCAGTTTCCTCATCCATAAACCTCATGTTCTGTGTGTGTATGCACATATGTAGATTAAATGAGATAATGTCTATAAAATGATTAGCAAAAGTCCCAACACAAAGTAAAAACTCAGTATTTGTTAGAAAACATATACTTTTTAACAAAAAAGTATACACACACACACACACATATGTATAAAACAGCAAGCACTTATATGTCAGGCATTTGCTCAGAGTCATATATAGTTATTAAGTAACAGAGCAATTTGCTAATTTGAACCTGTATAGTTTGGCTCTGGTAGCTTAACCATTCCATCCTAAAGAGCAAGAAAAAAAAGTAGGGGATTGGTGAGGGGGGAAAAAAGGAGAATAAAAAGAGGAAGAGGAGGGAAAATAAAGATAAAATAAGTAACACAATGCAATATTTTTAAAACCCAAAATTAATGCAAAGAACTATGATGAACAAAATTTCCAAATTTTAAATAAAGACACTATTAGTATCACTAATCTTTCTTTTGCCCTAGGCTCCAATATGGTTTGGCATGACATTGAAAGTCACCGTCACTTGTGGGAAAGTGTGCTGGTCTGCTTGCTGCTCCTGAGACCTGAGAATTAATAGGTCTGAGTGAACGTCTGGAGCTGGCTAGTGACAGCCTATTCTATGCAATTTTCCCCAACTCCATGTTAATGACCTACATCACCTTGATAGCTTCATATCAAATATAGTAAGAGTATTTATACAAAGGAAATTGAAAAGTCCCCCTCCCCCTTTTCCCCCTGAAGTTGCTGTTTTGCCAGCATCTACCTACTGGAAGGCGTGTCAACTCTCTGACTGGGGACAAAATCACTGGTGAGGGTTTTAGTTCGAGTCGCTGAACTAGAGGGTACAGCTGACATTTGGGGCCAGATAATTCATTACCATGCAGTGCTGTCTGTGCGGTGAGATGTGTAGCAGCATCATGGATACCTCCACCTACTAGATGTCAATAGCACTCCTCCTTCCCTCCATCATGACAATCAGAAGCCTCCGAACATTGTCAAATGTCCCTCGTTGTGGGTTGGGTGGCATAGCTCATTTAAGAATCAAGAGTGACCAAAGAAGACAGCCCCAGGACGAAGAAGCCCCAACACGGTGGAACAGGTACTTCTAGCCCTTTGCCACAGGAAGAGGCAGCACTGGAAAGAGCCAACCAGCTGGGAGCTTCCTGGCTCCTCGGCGGATGTTTGCCGTGCTTCTCCACAAACATTTGGTTCATGTGAGGAGTAACCCAAATTATCACTAGAAACAAATTGCCTAGCTCAAGGCTTCTGTCTGTTTGGCCAGGAACAAAGCTTCCCATACAAATCCCTGATCACTGTCCAGGAAGAGGCCTCTCCTTAACAGGGACTGGTGACAACAGCATTTTCTCGAACTCTACATCATTTCAGGTATTTCTAGGTCCCTGTGCTTCTCCCTGAAGCACTTGCCTGTGGCAGTTCCCACTGAGTCTGGAGTGTCCGAGTGGGTTCCGTGGCCCATGTGGCCAGCATGAGCGTGTGCACAGGGCAGTCACCTGCCGCCGGAGAATCTTGAAGGTAGTTTATGATTTTCTAATCACCAGAAATTGGAATAAAATATCAAGTAAAATCATCTTTGGTACAGACTTACAGTGAAACCTCAATTCTTGAATGTCTCCCATCTCGAGAAATTCTGTTCTTGACCAAGTCGTTCACCGAAAAAACGTCTCAGTTGTGGAACGAAACTGGTTCTCAATCCATCAACCCTTTCATGATGATACAATATCTCTAACTGGAAAATGATTTGGTTTTTTAGCAAATTGCTTCTGGAACTGCCTTCTGTAACCAAATAAGTTTGAGAACCAAGGTTCCAGTCTAAAACTTTTTAAAGAATATTTCATTTACCACCATTAAAAAAAGGCTGGACAGCAATTTTTATCCACTCCATGCTGAGTCTTCTCTCTCTCTCTCTCTTCCTCCCTCTCACCCTGTCTCTCTCTCTCTCTCACACACACACACACAAACGTATATAAACACACATAGTCATCTTGGCAGCATCTGTAGCCAGACAGTATCTTTATCCTGGATGCTTTCCTGACTCCCAACGCACAGCTGTTGAGTTGGCCCGTGCTCACCCGCTCCAACTGCTGTTTGCAGAATCAGGAGCTGGACAACTGAGGGAGAAGAGGCGAAGCTACGCTCAATAAAGGAGGATAGGGTTAATGTACTCCTCTCTTGGAATCTCAAGGATCCAAGGGGGTCGGGACTAACCATTCAAACACCAGAAAACACCCATTCACCTTCCCTCACCCATGCAACCGAAAACCCAATCCCTTCTTCGGGTGATTAAGAAAACGAAAAGATTTCCCATTTCATATGACCCCTATGCTGCCAACATCCAAATCTTCACCTTTAGCACTGACTACATTCCTGAGCTCCAGATCTGAATTTCCAGGGTTATGTCAAGATGCTCATCCTCCAGCCCCTCAAATGCAATGTGACCTATGTGATGACCCCCTTTCCCAGCCTAGCAAACCCTCCTCCTGGGTCTCCCCCAACCCCTGCCTCCAGTAGATAAAGGCTTGAAACCTTGGGTCACCTTCAAAGACTTCTTCTTCTCTACTCCCACATCCATTCCACCTCTCATATCTGCCCGATATATTCATCTCTACAGAAATAATTCCCTTTCTTCTAAGTTACTGCACTGCTCTGGCCACGGGTCACTCCACCTCATTTCTGTCCTTTACCTAGGCACCGTTTCCTAAATGGCTCCTTCTTCCGTGTTTATAAAAGGGCCATGGCTCTCCGTGACCTATGATGCTTCTGAACAAGTGTTTCAAGGACTGCTGTAGTTTACTCGCCACCCCACTTTTCTCCTCTGTCCCTGGATCCCTCCCTATCTTCCAGCCATTACAAACTACTCATTTCCCAAGACCATGGGAAGCATAACCTGCTGTTGCTCATGTTACTCTCTCAGTATGGAACCTTCTTTTCTGATGATTAACATTGAGTCCTGGATCAAATCCTGCCCTCGCCTGGAAAACCTATTTGTGCTTCATCCCAATGATTCTTTAAGATACATATATAAAATTTACATTTCACATATCTACCTTATGCATTAGTCAATCCACTCCCTTCATTCGCTATATTAGAATAACTGGGACACAATATCTGTATTTACTAGTTAGTTGCTCAGGAAATAGTTGTTGAATTAAAAACAATTTGTAGAAGAACAGGCCAACTCAAAGGCAGAAACAGAATAAGATTAACTTCGGGAGCAGCACTGAATGGGGGGAAATGTATTGAAAGAGTAACATATAATAATGAGGGGGGCAAGGGAGACACTCCTTTACTTTAGCGATGAGCAAAAGGGAGGAGGTTCACCTCACCAGAAATCTCCAGTTCCCTCAGGATCCACAACCTTCAACTGTGGAAAGATCCCTGACTAAGCAATGTCCCAATGTCTGTGCTGTAACAGAAAACAAACTGAACAACTGCCGTGGGGTCAAGAGTTAAGAAACCAACCCCACAGTGAGCTTGCTGGGCTAAGCACACACCACAGAGCCTTTCCCCAGAGATTTCCTTACATGTGGTAATTCAATACCCAATTTTCCCTTGGTGCTGATCACGTACTTAAACTGCGGTTCTCTTATTTGAGATATTCTTAAAGAAAAAGCCTCAGGGGACTGTTCATAACAGTAACTGAAAGAAAAGTACACATCTTAAGCCAAAAGTGTCATTGAAAACTTAAAACACTATCAGCCCTGTTGAAGTCACTAGAAGAGCTGAAGAAAACAAATCATTATTTTAAACTCATATTTGAATGTTATTTGTTGAGCACCTACTCTACTCACAGAAGCCACTGGATCTAATTGTCACATATCACACCAGGTAGGTTGAGTTTCTTCATTTAGGAATTGGAAAACTAAGGATCTAGAGCATGCAAGTTAATTTTGTTTCTTAACTAGTTGATAAGCTTTTTCAGAAAAGCCCATGTATAGTCAGTCAATCCTAAAGTGTCTTCCATGGTCTCAAAGAATAGTATGTGTTCAATAAATGCTTACTGAGCCTCAAAATTAAGATTTCCCTTCCTTTTGTAGAAGACATATCTTTGCTAATTTTTCTCTTCCTTATTGCCAGAAGTCCTCTCCTCTTATCTTACCTGCCACAGGGCAGCCACAAGGGGTCCCCCAAACTTCCACTTTCAGGGCTGTAACTGATGAGAGCCCCATGCTACTGCGCCCTGGACTCCACCTGCAGCTGCCAGACCATGAGCAAGTGCAGCACAGAGACTGAAGCTTGCAACCCTGGGAGACAGGGTACTCCTCTGACCTTCACCTTGCCTGGTGATCTCCTCGTTGGCCTTGCTGAACTTCACTCAGGCTACACCAGAATGTATAATGTGGCCCTCCTCACCGTCCTTTCTTTCCATCTCCATTCCAAGATCAGACTTCCATCAAAGCCTGAGGACCTACCCAGCTTCCTCCAGCTCCCTCCCCATTTTATGTGCATATACCATCCGCTGAATAAAGTCCTGGCAAAGTTACTCTTTGATATCTACATCTTCAAGGACTAGGGCTTGACACACCCCAGTTTTTGCTTTAATAACTAATTTATAATCTTCCTTCACTTCAGAGTATTTAGTGAGCACCTATTGTGTGCTGGGCATATGGTGATGAACAACAAAGGCTGGTGGATTAATCAATAATTACAAAAATTAAAAGCAAAGGGAACTATGATGAGATGTAACAGGGGGAACCTGGCCTAATCTGCGGGACTATGAGAGAATTCCCTACAGAATACTTATTTCACTGGAGACCTGAAGATTTAGGAGGAGTTAACCAGGCAAAGGTGTGGAACATTTCAGGCTGATGGAACAGAAGGTGCAAAGGCTCTGAGGTGTTCAGAAGCTCAACAAATAAAAGGACATAAAGGTAGGGGAAGGGACTGAAGAGGAAGGCAGGGCCCATCTCAGGAGGTCTTGTGCACCATCTTGAGAATATGGGAAGATTATTTATCTTTTTGAAGTATAAGTTCTTTGAAAGCAAGTACTCTGTATTGGCCCTATTTGCTGGGTCTAGTATAATGCCTGAAACAAAGCCGGTGCCTACTAAATATTTGTTGAACCAAAGTAGTAGAAATCAATGAGGAAGTAACTCAAGTGTGCATTACTATCTCTGATATTAAGGATGTAGTGAATTAGCCAAAAGCATCAACCAGAAGAAGCTTCTGTCCTCTGCTGGCTGATATAACTGATGATAACAAAGAGGATGATCCTTCTCGGGCATCGGTCCAATCCTCAAAGAGACTGAAGCAGAGAGATGCCACAGCAGTGGGCACTATGGTGGGTAAAATGTGCCCTGGGTCAGACTGCCTGGTTCAAATGTTGGCATTGCCCATTGCCACCCCCTACCTGGGTGGCCTTGAGCAAGTTACCTGACACCATCACATCTCAGTGTCCTCTAGGATCAGGCAAAGCTGATCATGGGACCTCCATTGGAATGCTGGCGGGAGAAACCGCAGGAAATCACTGTGTGCAGCACCCTGAGCAGGCTGCCTGGGGTACAACATGTATTCAAGAAAGGATACCAATTGTTAGTATTCAAACAGGGTTCTCTTTGCCAACATAAGAAAACATTAGCTTGGAGATTTCCCAAACCGGGATGAGTTGTCATAAACCATCTGTTATCAGACTACGTGGGATCACTTCTAATGCAAGGGGCCAACTTTGGGGACCAGCTGGGTGGGCTGAAACAAATCCTGGGACCTGGCCAAGAGACCATGCCCAGACGTGCATTGTTCACACTCAAACTCTGAATCCCATACTAGTATTGAAATATCAATTTGAACATCAGGCCAGACGGCACCACAAATGTGTAGGTATATACGATAGGCTCACAGGACAGGCAGTGGCTGGGAAGAAAAGGACACACCGCTTCTAAGTATTTTGTCCTGGAAGGCAGAAGCTGGACCTTTCAGCTTCATTTCAGAAGGCAAAAGACAGCTCCACAAGCATACACAGTTTGATTCCTGCCTTTCGGGTTGGTTTTCCCATGCTGGACATGGCAGTTAGAGCCCAAGCTTAGAAGAAAATGGCGTGGAATCAAAAAGGATGGAAGGAGGAGAAATACCTGGCTCCTTCCCCAAGCACTGTGTCCCAGCTGGCTCCAGCTGGCTCAGAATTAAGCAGAGTAGTTGGGATGTAATTGCCCAGGCAGAGATACAAGGTATTTGAGGCTACGTGCACTGCAGCACACACCGCCAGGTGGGGAGGGACTCTAGTGACTGTCCATCTGACAACGACCTGGATCCTTAAGATGCCAGCTGCCTGCCAAGCTGGACATGTCCATACAGTGCCACCCGTAGGTCCAGGAGACAGAACAAATAGCCTGTTATTGACTCGGCCTGTGCTAGTATGTCATTCACACCAAATAAGTTTTGGAACAGGCTGGCAGAGAGGCTGTATCCAGGAATCCAAGAATCTATAACAGAGACTGTCAAATTTTAAAGGGACTCTCTGATGGCAATTTCAAGGTCAGTGGTTGAACCTGGGCCTTCTCACTAGAATTTGGCACTTGGGCTCAGGTTTTCCTAAGAGTATTCTTTTCTATGCCTCCTGTTGTCACCAAGCCCTGCAAATGCTGTCTTTCTTGGTACTCTCTTCTCTAGGGTATAGCATGCATCAAGGTCTGAAACCTCCCCATTTCACTAGGACATAATAATATTAATCATGGCCAATACATATTTACTACTTACACCAGCCTCTTGCTGCTCTAAATGCTACAAGTATATTTGAACTCATTTACTCATCACAGCAACCCTACTGTACAATTATTTTCCCATTTAATAGAGGAGCAAACAGGCACCAAGAGGTTGATCATTTCCCCAAAGTCACATAGCTATTAAGTAGCAGAGCCGGGAAGCAAGTCCTGGTGGTTTGGCTCCAGAGCCCATGCACTTATCCATTACGCCATATTTACTCTCCATCCATGACCAATGTCTTACTGATTAAAATTTTTTAAAGATATTATAGTCCTCGGCCTGTTTTTCCAGAATGAACTGCACTCTAGAGCAGAGCTACAATTTTATAACTCCTGAATTTATGTAGAGGAAAACTGGGAAATGTTTACAAATTAGGAGAGCCGGGAGAGGCTGAATCGCTCCAGAACCTAATCAGCATTAATACTGAGAACTCTGGTGCTTTCAGCCAAGCCAGCAGGTGAACAAACTCTATCTCTTGGTACAGGTTTATGCCTCGGAGTTTCTGGTTTAAGAGAGACATAACTTAGCCCAGTTCCCAACTGCATCGTTAGGAAAAGCAGCTACTGACTCACCATTTGTTTATAGCACTGCCTCCCATGGCGCCTTGCAAATCTAAGCTCTGTGTCCAAATTGGTGAGCCACTGCCAGGAATTCGTCCTGGAAGGAATTCCTTGCAGCCATGGAAATGAAGGAAGGGACTGAACGTTACTAAATGCCCACTCAGCTAGGATTTAACACTCACAGAAAGTGTGGACGGCCATTGTTATTTTCCCCATCTTATAGATGAGAATACGGAGGCCTAGGGTTCTTATACTTGCCCAACCTAAGTCCTGGCAAATCCAGACTCAAACCATATCTGATTGCAAAGGAGGGACGGAGTCAGTGTCAGTCCAGGCCCAGCTTTCCCTGGAGCCATTTCTCAGCCCTACATCAGTCCCTCTTTTCTGAACACCTATGTTGCTTGTCATCTTTGCCACCATCCAATACTTACTAACACTGTTTCATACTGTTCAGTCTCATTAGCGAGCCAGACTATAAATATGGTGGTAATAACTATGGGCGAAACTTTATTTCAGGCCATCCCTGGGTATTTCAGAATGGGAAAATTAGGAGAAGTAAAGACCCAGAACCACAGCCTGGTCTCCCAGTCAGGGTAGGTCACTTGCTTCATGCCCAGAAGGTGCCAGTTTGGCATTACAAGTTACTAGAGCATTGGCTAGAAATGGTTTTCAGGTTACCGTTGCCCTCCTTTGCCAATCTCCTTAAAACTCCTTGCAGTTGGGTCCAGACATTGCAAAGCATCCCCCAAGGTATCTGTGACTGCATTGTCACTAACTTGGATTTGCCACAAGAGGAAAGGTAGCTGAGTTTTCAATCCTGCTTCTGCCTTACTATATCCTTCCATGCTGCAGGCCCCTCCTCCTGGTGTGGAGCCTTCCAACATGAGACCCAAGGTCTAATCTCAGCCCTTCCTGAACCACAAACACTTCAGACTATAAATAACGCCACACAGCAGGCACACTGAGACATGCCTGCTTCATCACCAAGTCAAACCCAAGGTATATTCCAGGAGAACTTACAAGGCAGAAAGCATCCTCTAATTTAATTTAAAAAAAAAAAAAAAAGCAAGAGGGCTGGGTGTTTCCTTTTCTTCCTGAAGCTAAGACACAAAAGTTTTTCTTATATTAAAGACCCGGAACCCACCCAAGCTGATTCTCTCCTCTCAGTCAACATCAATGTCAACAACAATGACCCAGGCACATTGAGTGTGTAGGAAAAGCAACAAGATGAAGGTGTCACCTCTATCCTATCACCTCTCCAGAATATGGGATAGCGACTTCACAAGCTTGACACACACACACACACACACACACACACACCCCTGGAACCACGTGAAACCATGCTACAGTCACAACGATGAACACACCATCACTGCTCAAAGTTCCCTGGTGCCCCTTTGCTATGCCTGCCCCCACCTCTCCCCAGCTCCACTAACAGGCAACCAGTAATCTCCCTTCTGTCACTATAGAGTGCCTTTCATTTTCTAGGGTTTTACAGAAATGTAATCATAAAGTATATATTATCGTGTGGCCTGACTTTTACCGTGGGACTGAGATTTTGTTCAGGGAATTTTATGAAGGTTTGGGCTTTCCCTTACAGTGGAGCTTACTTCTCCTATCTTAGGATATAAACCTTTTTTTTTTCTCTCTCAAATAGAGAGTAACAAAGAAAATTCAACCCTTTAAGATTCTTAAGTGATAAAAAGGATTTTGCAATATTCAGGGACTTTGGGCCGTGGGGAATAAGGAGACAAAGACCTGAGTTCATCATTCTGGCCTGAGATCACTCTCACGCCATTCTTACTCTCAATTTCCTGTTCAGTTTGTTTCTTCCTTTGTGTAGCAAATGGTCTGAAGAGAATGTTCCCAGCACAGTTGTGATTTTACTTTTTAAAATCACTAAAAGGGAAGATTATACTGCAACCACAGTTAGAATTATTCTTTCATTTGTGCATTCATTCATTCACTCACTATACACGAATTAGGCGTCTTCTGTATGCTGGGCACCATACTGGGGATACAGAGACACACCAAAACTTATAGGCAGATTTGGTTCCTCCTTTCACAGAGTTTTAGGCATGCAGACTTCCCGGCTGGATAGTTTTACAACAGACTCCTTCATGATAATCAAGAGGTTAGATGGCAGACAGGTCAACATGGTAGCTGGGGGCTAAGCGGTTACCATCATGGAGATAGAAGACAGGAGTGAGTACGAATGGGTGACAGAGGAAGGGCTATGGTTCATGGCTTATCAGGAAGCACAGTGGCCCACTGACAGTGACAGAGAAGGCAACCT
>PVJI01025122.1:0-20939 GCA_004026765.1 Micronycteris hirsuta | reverse complement strand
ACTGTAGATTCACTCCAAATGCATACTAATCTAATAACAATACTAATCACCCAGAAGCAATCAGTAGGAACGTCACACAAGAGAACTGGGGGATAATAAATCCAAATCCAAAAGTCTCAAGTCTCTGGTGCACTAAACAGCTTGGTGGCCAGGGGAGCCTTCAGCATCTTCATTTAAGGCAGAATCTCTGGACCTGGTCGGCTTCGGGGCAAACAAAGTCCTCGGTCCAGCAGAGCAGAGCCTCCAGCAGCACGCTGGTCAGGAGATCACCTGGTGCGGAGCAGCACCTAGGTGTGTGGAGATGTGCCATCTCAGTGGAGGCTCTGAAGTCCACCCCAGGTACACCCAAACTCGTGGCACCTGATGGAGCTGTGGCTCGGGGCCCTCTGTGTGCCCTCTCTGCAGACACACCTGTGTGCTGATGTCTTGGGTGGGCCACCCTAGCAGGCATTAGGCAGGGTGCCTGATGTGACTTAGGTGATGCCATCTTGTTTTAGACACTTGATCGTATCTGTCCTGCTCTCCCCATTCCACCCCTTGATTCCTTCCATGTTTACAATGAAATTTACATTGGAGGAATCACTTAAAAATGATTTCTGTTTGGTGGATATGAGAGTATCAGTACGGTATCCCCAGCCTACAGTGCAGTATGTAGTAGGTTGAATAGCAAATATCAATAAATTGTCACATGTCTACATGTCATTTGTGCGGTTTTTTTCAAAGTCTCAGAGCTGAAGAAGGTTAGGGGTTCAACTTTGAAGATGAACTTGAATGAAGTCTGCCTTTGAATTAGAGCACCAGACGCAGCTAGCTGTGGGAGCTTAAAGGGTTAAAGCTGCAGACTGTGGGGCGAGCAGGTCATGAGTCAGGGCCAAATAAGATTAGGGTACCAACTAGCTGGCTGCCCAAGGCAACAGTCAGGGCCAAGAGAAAAAAATATGAATAGAGGTGGGTGACTGTGCTAAAGGTCGCAAGCATGTGTTTTGAGGTTTAGTCTTTCCTATAAGCCAGAGGTCAATTCCCCCTCGGGTGGTCCACTCTGGTGCTCTGATTTGGGCCTTAGGAATTGAAAGTGGCAGCGCTGATGCAATCAGCAATAAGATCTCACAAGAGAACTGGGGGATAACGACCCCGAGTCCCAGAGTCTCAGTCTGCCCTCTGGGAAACAGCACGGTGGTGGGCAGGGGTGGCCGCTCTGGCTGTCCTACAAGGCTGAATCTCCAACCACGTCATCTGCCGGGCAACCAAAATCCTGGGTCTAGCCGGGCAGAGCCTCCAGCAGCACAGCCCTCTGGAGATCAGCGCAGTGCAGGGCAGCACCTTGGGGTGTAGAGCTCAGCTGTCTCTGTGGTGGCTCTGAAGTCCACCCCAGCGATACCCCAACATGGGGCCAAGAGCCCCTGGTGCTCTATCAGTAAGTGTGCCCTCTCTGCAGACATGTCCGTGTGCAGATATCTTGGGTGCGCCACCCTGGCAGGCATTTGGCTGTGCACCTGGCATGACCAAGGTAGCGTCCTTGAACAATAGTGCCTGGGTCGCAGCAGCCATCTCGGTAGACAAGAGTGAAACCATCTACTTTTGCATACTTTATTCTGTCTTGACCTGACTGACACCGTTTTATTGGTCCTGCTCTCCACACCTTCCCCCCCAGGCCCCCACACCATAAGATATTTTAGCACCGTGGTGTCCAAACCCGGCATCAGGAAGCCCTGGTACATAGGCGTTGCCTACTTGGACAACACAGAAATTGCACGGTATGACAGCGAAGCACCGAGTCCAAGGCTGAAGCCGCAGGTACCGTGGCTGGAGCGGCCGTGGGTGGAGCAGGAACATCCACATTTTGGGACGACTACACGACGGACATCAGGGACTACGAACAGACGTATGGAGGGAACCTGAACAACCTGCGTGCCCACTACAACCAGAGCGAGGATGGTGAGGCACGGTGCGGGGGGGCCGTCTGGTGACAAACACCATTGCCAGGGACACACTGGGGTTGCCCTGAATCTCCAGATCTGAGTGATACCCCAGGTTCGGATGAACTTGGCACCCAGCCACGTGGGGAGAGAGGAGCCTGCTGGGATTATGACCTGGTTTCATTTTCAGTTTCAGTTTATTTATTTTTAAAGATTTTATTTATTTCTTTTTAGAAAGAGGGGAAGGCGAAGAGAAAGAGAGGGAGAGAAACATCAATGTGTGGTTGTGTCTCATGTGCCCCCAAGTGGGGACCTGATCCACAACCCAGGCATGTGCCCTGACTGGGAGTTGAACCAGTGACCCTTTGGTTCGCAGGCCTGCGCTCAATCCACGGAGCTACACCAGGCAGGGCCAGTTTAAATTTAATCACCATGGGTTGGGTCTGGACTGATAGGGTCTGGGGCAGACTTGTCCTCAGTAGAAGGCTAAGTAGGCAAGGCCTTACTTGAGGTGGGGCTAACTTCTGGATCTGGTCAGTATCGCACACCTTCCAGGAAATGAGTGGCTGCATCGTGGGGTTGGACTGGCACTTCTCAGCGAGTACAGTCAGTTCGCCTACGACGGCACCGACTACCTCGCCCTGAACGAGGACCTGTGCTCCTGGACTGTCGCTCACACGGCTGCCCGGATCACCTGGCGCAACTTGGTGCAGGTTCATGATGCGGACCACTGGAGGAGAATCCTGGAGAGCATGTGGGTGCACTGGATCCACCTGTTCCTGGAGAAGGAAAAGGAGATGCTGCTCCGAGCAGGTACCAGGGTGTGGGACTCCCCGAGGAGGGGATCTGTGGGCTGGGGGGCTTCCTACAAGGAGGAAGACTTTTTCCTACAAGGAGAGGAGGAAAACGGGGCAGTGTCAGATCCTCCTCCTGCTCCGGAGAGGGGAGAGTCCCCCAAGGTTCCTTATTCTGTGACTCACCCGCGGGCCCAGCTTTCTCTAAAGGACAGTAAGGGACCCAGTCTCCCCCTGACACACCCCACAGCGGTTCCCTCACACCCTGCAGCACCTGGTGCACCAGGACGCTCTCCCTGGTTCTGGGGATGAGACCTTCTCTGGAGGCCTGGCTCCTGCTTTTCTGAGTCATTCAGCCTCCACCTGAGTCTGTGTCTCCCCTTAGACACCTGGACACTCCTACCCTAGGTTCTCACCCTGATTCTGGAACTTTCCAAGAAACAGAAGATTATCCCAGATGCTTTTGTTCAGACTGGTGTCTGGGTGGTGCTCTCCCTTCCCCCACCCCACTGTCCTGTCCACTCTCAGGGTGGTCACATGAGCACTGCTGGAGTGTCCCATGACCATGCAAAGTTCCTGAATTTTCTCACCCTCCCCTCAGACCCTCCAAAGACACACGTGACCCACCACCCCATCTCTGACCAAGAAGTCACCCTGAAGTGCTGGGCCCTGGGCTTCTACCCTGCGGACATCATCCTGACCTGGCAGCGTGATGGGGAGGACCTGACCCAGGACATGGAGCTTGTGGAGACCAGGCCTTCGGGGGATGGAACCTTCCAGAAGTGGGCGGCAGTGCCTGTGCCCTCTGGAGAGGAGCAGAGATACACATACCGTGTGCAGCATGTAGGGCTGCCTGAGTCGCTGACCCTGAGATGGGGTGAGGAGGGGACGTGGGCACAGAGCCTCTCCTCAGGGCATCCCTGAGCAGGGTCAGGACTCAGGCCTGAGGTTCACCTCTCACCCTCCCCTCGCAGACCCCCCTCCTCAGACCACCATCACCATCATGGGCATCGCTGCTGCCCTGAGTCTCCTTGGAGCTGTGCTGTGGAGGAGGAAGCGTTCAGGTGGGCAAGGGGTGGGGCTGAGCTCCTGTCCCCCCGGGTAAAGCCCAGGTGGAAGTGTGCTCTGCCTCCTTAATGGGCATCCTGTCTCCACACGGGTGCTTGTCCATCTGGGGCCTGTTTCCTAACACGGACTCTTCAGTGAGGCCCATGGCAAAGCGAGGGACATATTTATCACCTGGTGGTTCTAGTCATGGGGACTGATTCCCAGTTGTCACAGTTCAGAGGGGAAGGTCCCTGCTGAGAACAGACATCAGTGGTTTGTCCAGTCCCCACAGCCACACTTTCCCCATATTTCCTGATCCTACTCTGGCTGTTCAGTCACAGTTCTGAAAACTTCCCTGTGCTTCAGGAGTGTGGGGCTCCTTTAGGGTCACGGGGCCCAGCCTTCCCCCTGACTTCTCACAGAACATTTTCTTCCCACAGGCAGAGGCAGGGAGGGATGCGCTCAGGCTGCCTGTAAGTCTGGGTGTTGGGGAGGTGACATCTCGGACCCTTAGGTGAGTGTGGGCTGGAGTCTGTGAAGGGGGCTCCCCCACCCCGTAACTCTGCTGTTTGTCTTCCCTAGACAGTGACAGTGCCCAGGGTGCTGGTATGTCTCTCACAGCTCCTAATGGTGAGACCCTGAGGGCAGGAAGAGTGGGGGAGGGGAACCAAGGGCCACAGCTGTGTTTTGGGGATTCTCAGAGTGGGACATTCTGAGCATGTGGTGGCTGTGGGAGAATGTGACACTTCTGAGACTGACCTGAATTTATTCATGACAACTTTCTTTCCCAGTGTGACAGCTGCTTTCTACGGGACTTGGTGTAAAACAGTCACTGCAGCCTCCCCTTGGGACTTTAAGGATCCCTGACTGCTGTTTCTGCAACCGGCATTGGAACCTGTCTGCATTATATTAACATTAGCGATATATTGATGTGTATAAGTTAAACAGAAGTGATTTAGATTAAAAGCTGGAAGGGGTATGGTTCCTGGTAGGTGTTTTTCTATCTGTACCTTCACCTTATTTATTAAGGTGTTCTACCACATTTTGCTGTGTATGAGCAGCAAAATACGGATTTGGCCCAAACTTTCAAGGAAAAAAAATCTATCATTTTATTATTATTTTAAAAAATATTTTATGTATTTATTTTTAAACATAGAGCCTCTGGAGCCTCTGGCCGTGGCTGGTTGAGTCCCCTGATTCTAACTGAGTGCTGCCATGTTGCCTAGCAGTCACCCCAAGCTTCCAGGGACCCCTCGTGTAGACCCCAGGGGTGTCTGTGTGGAGTTCAGAGAGCTGACCAATCAGAAGGTGAGAACACCTGCTTAAAGCAGAAATTGTTCCAGCGTCCATGTCCTTAATCCACTGCAGACACTGCTCTCATTCTGTAGATGCTGAGTCCTGAAAGTTCATGGCCAAGGAGCCCATGTCCTTAGAGGGTTCCTCTGAGAGTTCCTTCCCAAGAGAGAGCACTCAGGCCACAGGGTCAGTCTGGCTGCTGGGCTGAGAACAGGATCAGGAGACCAGGGACCAGTGGGGCAGGAGGGAAAGGTGTGGGAATTTCCCAGCATTCCAGGCTGCAGGTGCTGGGTGTTCTGACGGGGCTGGGAGCGGTGGAAACAGTGGGAAGGGACAGGACACTGACTGCATGTGGAAGATGGATTTCACAGCATTTCCTAGGGATTCAATCTGGGGTGTGGGAAGGAGTCAAGGAGGGCACCCCACGTTTGTGCTGTGCCAGCAGAAAGATGGGGTTATATCAGCAGAGATGGGGAAGACACTGGCAGGAGCATGTGTGGGGAGGGGTGGTCATTTCAAGCGTTCAAAGGAAGAGAAGGTCAAGGTGAGATGTCTGCTAGACACACCAATGAGCTGTCAGGTTGCACAGATGAGTGTGGGGACCTTGAGGAGAAATGTCTGGGCTGGAGACACAGATGTGGAGGTGATGCTACGAAATGACATTAAAGCCATGAGTGTGGATGAGGCCAACAGGGGAGCCAGGGCTGTGGGAGAGGAAGGAACAAGGACTGGACACTGCACCCACCTGTCCCAACAGTGGGGACATTCACCTTGGTGAGTCTCCCAGGTTGGTGACAGCCAGGTCTCCCCTTCATACAGTCACCATTTGGTGTTTGTCATTCATTAGTAATTTACGGGGAGATATTCTGAGATTGTCCTGCTGTGCTCTTCATCCCTTCTACACTCACCCTCCTCAGTCCCTTATAACTTCCACCCAAGTCAGCGAGAATATGATGGTCGTCCTGTATCAGCCCTGGACATTGATTAGTAGGGCCTAAGTAAAATACAGCTAAAGGGATGAAATCAATAATACTGTTGTGACTACGTATGGTGTCAGACGAGTACTAGATTTATCAGAGAGATGACTTAATAAGCAATGTGAATGTTTAATCACTGTGCTTTATAATAGCAGAAACTAATAAATGTTATATGGCAAGTGTTTTGAAAAATAAAATATTATTTAAAGTTTTTAAAAATGCTAACTTGGACTTCTTGCCCAGCATTCTGATAGAAGTTTTGGGGAGAAATTTGAGTATTTTGTGACAAGCCCACAAGCCATCCTGCTCTCAGACAGATTTGGATGCACACAGTTCTGTGATGAGCTAGGGCCCAGGCTGGGGAAAGGACTTAAATGCACATTTTAATATCTTCGTTTTCTGGGGAAGAAAAGGTCGTTCATATGTCATCACATGAGGGTGGAAGGTACGTGCTGCTTTCTCTCTCACGGGGAAAGTCAAGCGGAAGATTGAGAAAGTGGCTCTCAGTTCAACGTCATGAAAACCTCCAAGTGCTCCCTCTCTGTAATTATTCCCCGGATTGATTTCTGGAACAAATAATAGAACCCAACATTTTCTACTTTAAATATAAAAGGATTTGTATCTGGGATATTGAGGCCTCATTTTCTTTCAGGAAAAGCCACAGAACAGACCTGAGGGGTGAGCAGGGAGAGCTGTGGGACTAGAACCCACAGGCAGAGCAGCCCCAGGTCACACAGAAGGACCAGTGGGAGGGACTTGGGGACGGGGTTCCGAGAAGAGAAGGAGCTAAAGGAAAGGGCCCAGCAGGAAACATCGTGAGTGGAGCTCCTGGTGCCCATGTCCCTGCACCCCCATGACATGTGACTTAAGTCAGCTCTACCCAGGGAACAGGGGACATTTTCTCTGCCCCTGCCTGCTGCTCCTGAGTTCATCTCAGTAATGCCCATCTCTGTCCCCAGTCTCTAGACGTGGCTGAGGGTGCCATCCTGTGGTCATGTCCTGATGTCACGTCCATTGTCCTCATGGTCTGGCCCAGCTTCTCCAGGGTGCTTCACCTGCACAGACACCTCCAGAGGCGGCAGCACATTCACACCCCCGCAGCCGCCACCAGTGCCCTCCAGAGACTGATGCTGGTGGTCACCTGTGTCACCTTCTACATGCTCAATTCCATTTTTACTCTGACATCACTGCTTTTTTATATTCTCATCTGTGTTTGTTGCAGAGGGATAAGGTTTTGGTTTCCTGTTTCCCCAGCGTCAGCCCCTCCCTGCTGGCCCCCAGGGACCTGGAACTCCTGGGTCTGCTGTTGACATGTTGAAACCATATTTGAGATGGTGAATATGAAGATACCTTCAATAGTAACCATAATTACTTTACTCAGTAATTACTTACTCAGTACCATTTCATAGATAAAAGCCACAACGATCTTAGAAGGCCAGTTTGAAACTGGTACTTCATTGGAAGATCTTAGGGTCAATCCAGAATATGATGAGCTTGATAAAGATCCAATAAGTTACAGAGAAATTATGTTTCCCACTGACCAGGGCAGCCCTTGGAGGCAATCTCCTGTCTTTAGGAACATTGAAGTGTTTCCAGAAATTTCATTTCGATGTCAATGTGCATAATACTCATCCAAAAAATGGTGCAGATTTTATCCCCTAGATGAAGCTAATCCTAGGAAATGCAGGTGTGCTTTCTACACGACTTTGTGTATTTTTTCATATTTCTCCCAGATGCTGGCTTGTTACACATAAAATAAGGGTTGTTCCATGGAGATGCTACTTTCCACATGTGAAGATTTCTTAAAAAATTCTCACCCAAGGATATGTTGACTGATTCTAGAGAGAGGGGAAGGGGGAGAGAGAGGGAAGGAGAGAGAGAGAGAGAGAAAGAGAGAGAGGAAGAAAGAAAGAAAGGGAGAAAGAAAGAGAGAAGAAAGAAAGAAAGGAAAGAAGGAAGAAAGAAAGGAAAAGAAACAGAAAGATTGATTCCCCAGTTGCCTCTTGTCTGTGCCTAGATGGAGAATCACACCCACAGCCGAGGTGGGTGCCCTGTCTGAGTCTCTGACCCATGACCTTTTGGTGTAGAGAGGACGCTCCAATGAACTGAGCCACAGGGCCAGGCTTGAAGTGTTTTTTTTTTTTTCTTTTTGTTTTTTAACACTTGACCCTCTGTGAAGTTTGTTGATTGAATGGATGAAGTGCTATTGAAATGCCTTAAAGCTGACATTTATAGATTATGTGTCAATAGAATTTTTACTTTATCATTGAAAAATGGAAGTGAAGATTTGTTTTCTTTTTCTATTTGTTTTTTCTTTATCGTTTTCTTTTTCAGTGGTCTGGTATTTTTAATGTTTTATATCTTATTGATGTTAAATTATATATTTTACAGTGGTTGTTGTAGCCATTATAAAATGCATTTCAAAGTATTATACTCTAGTTAAAACTACTCTTGACCATTTCAAAGAATATGTAAGAATTCTACCTTAGTGTAATTCTGTATACCTCCTCAGATGCTTTGGGAAATTGATTTCATGTATTTTATTCTATGTTATCACCCACAATAAATATTATTTTTGCTATAATGAGCTAGTGAGCTCTTCCAGAAAATAAGAAATGGAATAGAAGCATACATTCCCCATGTATCCCCAGGATGGCCAATTCTATAAATTATCCTTTGTATGTAAATGTGTTATTCATATATATTACAAAAAACATTTTAAGCTTTCTTTGAGTGCAGGTTTTTTCTAGGTGATTTATTTCAGTTTCTTTACATAAAATTATCTTGATTTCACCTGCAGTTTTACTTGCAAAAGTGTACAAACAACTTCTATTTTAAAAAGACATTAAAATGGGAATAAAAATAACTATTTAGCACCAATGAACTTTGTCTTAAAAATTAAACACCTCAATGCCCATGAATGATTTTTATTTTTAAAATTCTTGATTTGAAATCATTTCAAATATACATAATGTCCCCCTTACCCAGGTACTACAACTGGTAACACTTCGCTGTATTTGGTTTATCACCAGTTGCTCTGAGTTGTTCTCGTTATTAGTATGTTTTCATCCACATGAGAGCACCGTGTGCCCACCTGAAGCCCAGGGGTGTGGTTTCCCACGACACAGACTCTGGGTCACAGCGCAACCCCACTGCCCTTCCATTTAGAAAACCAGCATAGATACCACACTACCGCTCTGTCTACACGTTTGTTCAGAATTTCCCACCTCAACCTTCTTTGCTCAGTAGAGTGACCCCACCCTGAGGTCTTTCTGATATTTTCTTTGCACCAGAGTCAGTTTGCGTCTCCTTGGCACAGGGTCTGGAAATGCCTGTCGCACAGGTACATTTGCATCCCCACGCGCGCTGCAGCATGAGACCCAATAACCCAGCGGGGACACCAGTCTCTGCGTCCTTTCGCGGTTGACGGATGAAGAGATGAGCTGTGCAGGTGCGCTGTGGTATTGCTCCGCCAGAGAAAGAAGGGCGTTGTGCCATTTGCAACAACACGGTTAGGCAATGAGGGCATTATGCCGAGTGAAATAATAAGTCAGATCGAGAAAGACAAATACTCTGTATTCTCACTCATATGTGGAATCTTAAAGAGCCCAACTTTTAAAACAGACAGGGGAATAGATTTGCACACCCGGAGTGAAAGCACAGGAACGGTGGTGTAAGAGTTTTCCTTGGTCTCTCCCCTTGAAGTTCCAACAATATGAACGGCTATACGTCCACAAAATGTCCCCGGCTCGATGCACACATGTGTCAGCAGGATTCACGCACACCCGAAGGTGGGACGAGAGAAGACCTCAGATGATGCTAAACACAAGCCCAGAGCTCACAGTCCTGGGCTCAGCGTGGGTCTCAGCCCGAGGAGGGGAGGACTCGGGCTGCCAAGGGCACTCCCTCCAGCGGGGAGGAGCAGAGGGACACGGTAGAGCACTCCTGCAGGAGGGCCGGTAGGAGCTGTGGCTGAGCTTAGACACCTGGGCAGGGATGGGGCACAGGTGTGGCCACGGTTGTCTGGCCATCAACCTCCCAGACAGAGAAACAAAGCCACGGGGCCTGGCTGCCTCCCCTCACTTCCCCAGGCCTTGCCCTCCCTCATTCCTCCTGTGCCCGCTCCCTCTCCCACTTCCAGAGTCGGCAGCAGGCAACCAAAGAAGCTGGAGCAGTGACTTTGGGGTTGCAGAGCACATTGTCTGCAAACCTGAGAAGCGGTTGTACAGAAACATTTTTTTCCGTGAGAGACAGGCGCACTCTGCTACTAATGCCAAGGTCAAGTGCAGATACACAGGGGATGCTGCAGAAGTCTGCTGGTTAACACTTCTGGGAGAAGGAAGCCTTAAAGGCAGTGGCCAGCTGCCCCCAGCTCACCGCCCCCCCACCCTTCCCGCCTCCCCACAGACACAGCAGCTGCCCTGCTGGCAGCGTCTGTCTGCAGAAGGACAGAACTGTGATTTCACACGCTTGAAACCCCATCGCCCACTACATTCTCCCATAGGCTTAGTCCCCTGAGACCAAGGTGACCGGAACACAGAGGAGACACCCACCTTTGCAGGGATCAGGAGCCATTTTCCACCATCCCGCGCACAGCGAAAACACCTGAGTGGTGCAAGGGAACGAATAAAACTTGTGTTTCAGCGCCACCTACAGGAAAACAATAAAAAGACTTCTTACTCTACCAGAGAAGTGCAACCTGCACAGAGAAGTGTCTGCTCTCCAGAGATCTACACACGCATTTTCCTGTTTCAAATCTCCCTGCAGGAGGCGCTGTCTCATCAGGAATTTCTGCTGGGACACCGTCACCTCCCCTGTGGATACTGTGTGTGTCACTCAAGTTTCTGTCTCTCTCATTGAATGGGGACGCTCCTGAGACCTCTCTTCACAAAAAATTTATGATGACATACAGACCGTATGTCAACTGTAATTAAAATAAAAACATTAAACTCATGGACCGGGACAACAGTGTGGTCATTCCGGGGGGGATGCGGTGAGGTGGGTGGTTGGGGGTGGGAGATTGTGTAAGCGGGATATATGACGACGGAAAAAAATAAATAAAAAGAAGAAAAAGAAAAAATTATTGTAAGTTAAAAAAAGTGATGACTAGGACTTCATGCCCAGCATTCTGACAGTAACTTTTGGAAGAACTTTGAGTATTTTGTGACAAGCCCACAAGCCATCCTGGGCAGCCAGATTTGGATCCACACAAGTCAGTGGTGAGATAGGGCCCGGGTTGCGGAAATGACTTAAATGCACATTTTAATGTTTTCTTTCAGTGGCCAGATGAATTACAACATTCTACTATTTCATTATCCAGAAGCTCTAATTTTTCTTCTGGCCACTTAGTTTCCCTAGAAATGACCTCATGGGAGGATTAAGTTCAATGTCCCAGTATGTTGGATTGATTTTTAAATATTTTATTGATTATGCTATTACAGTTTTCCCCATTGTACCCCTTTCATCCCCCCTCCACCCTGTACCCCCAACCCTCCATCACCCCTCCTTAGTTCATGCCCATGGGTTGTACATACAAGTTCTTGGAGTTCACTCTTTCCTATACCATTTTTGACCTCTCCTCGTCTATTTAATGTCTACCAATTCTGTTTCTTCCTCCCTGTACCTTTCCCTCCCATTCCTCTCTCCCCCTCCCCACTGACAACCCTCCCTGTGATGTCCATTTCTCTGATTATGTTCCTGCTCTAGCTGTTTGCTTAGTTTTTGTTTTCGTTGTTTTTCTTTTCTTTTTTAGGTTCATTTGTTCATAGTTGTGAGTTTGTTGTCATTTCACTGTTCATAGTTTTTTATCTTTTTCAACTTCTTAGGTAAGTCCCTGTAGCATTTCATATAATAAGGGCTGGGTGATGATGAACTCCTTTAACTTGATCTGGTCTGGGAAGCACTTTATCTGCCTTCCCATTCTAAATGATAACTTTGCTGGATAGTGTCGTCTTGAGGGTAGGTCCTTGCCTTTCAGGACTTCAAATACTTTTTCTCTCACTCTTGCTTGGACACAGGCAGAGGCCTGCACATGTGATCCTCACCCACACTGCCGTGGCCAATGTCCTGATTCTTCTCTCCTCTAGGATTCCCCACAAGATGGCAGCTTTGGTTTTGAGGATCTCCCTCCACCTTCAGGTCCTGGGTGTGTGTCTGCTATGGACAGAGAGCGCCACCTTGTGACTGTCCTAGTGCTAAGCACCTATCAATTCTCCACACAAACCTGGGAGAGAGGAGAGGAGGATGCTGGGAGGAGGAGCCTCCAGTTCCTCCATCCTTCCTGCTGCACCTGCTGGATGTTCAGCTGGATGGTCAGTTTCTTTTTTCTTTCTTCCTTCCTTCCTTTCTTTCTTTTTTTTCTCTCTTTCTTTCAAGATTTTATTTATTTATTTATTTATTTTTAGAGAGAGGGGAAGGGAAGGAGAAAGAGAGGGACAGAAAGAAACATTAATGTGTGGCTGCCTCTTGCACGCCCCCCACCGGGAACCTGACTTGTCCCGAAACCCAGGCATATGTCCCCACCGGGAACCGAACTGGTGACCCTTTGGTTCGAAGGTCTAAGCCCAATCTATGGAGCTACACCAGCCAGTGCTGGTTTCTTCATGAATGTCTCTGCACCCGTGAAAGTCACTGCTCCACGGAACAGGCAAAAGGATACCAATGGCAAAGGGAAGTGTTCATTTTCACCCTCAAAATCCAGTGCAGGCAATGCCATCTTGTGGTCATGTCCTGATGTCACGTTCATGGTCCTCACAGTCTGGTCCAGCGTCTCCACAGTGCTTCATGTGCACAGACACCTCCAGAGGCGGCAGCACATTCACACCCCCGCAGCTACCACCAATGCCCTCCAGGGACCAGGCCACCCACACCATCCTGATGGTGGTCACCTTGTTACAGAAAATGAAGCGACCAGACACCAAGAGATATTGGAATACAATTTATTTACATTCATGGGCCCAGAGGAGATGGTCTCCAAATTCTGGGCCCCGAGGTTGGGTTGGGGTCTGCTTTTATAGCCTTGTCTCTTCCTAGTCTACATGGCAGAAGCAGGTTACCATAGAAGCAAAAGCGGATGTTAGGTTAGCTACCTTATTTGGGAGACAAAGAACAAGGTGCATGGGCTTAACGCGGAAATCAAGCCTGGCAACCTTACTTGGTACTTTATGTGCTGTTAGCATTGTTAGTTGCTAAGCAGGTCATGGGTGGCTGAGTCTGCAGCTTGGCAGGAAAGTTTGTAACTGACATTCTGTAACTGGGCTGGTAACTGACGTTTTAGACAAGGAATAAAGTACAGGGGGCTTGGGTTCGCCCCCCCCTCCCCCTTTTGAAGGCAGGAGGTGTTCCTGCGGTTTAGCAGTACGGAGGTTGACTGTAACATTCCCCCCTTTGATGCTAAACAGCACTGGTGTCTGTTCTAGCATCACTGTCATAGTCCGCATATTTAACCTCTGTCTGAGTTGGCTGTATCTCTGGTGGTGGTGTCTTTGGAGAGAAAGGATCTTGGCGGTAGGTTTTCAGGTTACCGTGGCTTTTATCTGCTGTGAAAAGGAGGAAAAGGTCTAGGGTCCGGTGGTTCTGTTGGGCTACTTGGGTAGGCTATAGAAAGTACTGAGGTCTTTAACACTTTGTTTAGCTTTTCTTTTTACTTTCTGGGCAGTTTGTAAGTTTACTGCTGGCCCTGATTCTTCTAACCTAGCTCTAATAGCAGAGGTAGTAAAGCTAAGTTTTACTAAGATGGGCAGGAAAAATGCCCTTTTTGAAGGTTTTCTTAATATAGAATTTTTATAATAAGGGGGGTTCTTTTTTCTAAGGACAACAATGATGACCTAAACAGAATAACAATTACAATATATATTCTGACTATAAGCAAGTAAAATCTGAAACTACTTTATAAAATAAATGATACTTATAAAACAGCAATAATTCCTAGATAGGCTAAGAACAGGAGTAGTCTTTCACAGAGGGTTTAATTCTCAGGGGCGGCAGCGGCCAGTCCTAGTCTAAATATTCCAGCGAACAGGCTGGTGATGACTAGGAATTCAGTTGGGCGCTCGTCTATCTAGGAGGAAAGGCTGGTCTTTGTTGGGTCTGCTGTGGATAAACTTAAATGACAGCTAGTTTTGGGGGCTTATTTCCTAAGTTCCTGCCTTTTTTTTTCCTTGGCCACTGGCTTCTGTTGTAGGCGCAGTGCTGGAACTTGCGGGGATGAGGACACTCTATGTATATATTTCTAATATTCTCTGGAATACCTTGAGTTCTGGACCCTATTGTAAATCCTTGCTTGCTTTCCCCCTTGGCTGCACCCTGTTATGATTTTTCCTTCTAGGTTAAACCCCTTTATGATCCTATAAAGGACAATGGATGAAGGTCTCATCTTCTTGTAACTGCCTCCTGCTGGACATAGACGTCATCCTACCTACCCAAGGGTCTGGGGTGCCCTGAATGGTGGGTGCAGCACAAGGGGAGTCCCTCCTGCAGGGGAAGGACCTTACAGAATCCAGATCAGGCAGTTGTTACTGGGAAGTTGCAGGCTCGGTGTCTAAAGGCCGGCATTACTGGACAGCTGGCATCCTTGTCGTATTCTGGAGATGACAGATTTGGCAAGACAGTTGGAAGCACAATTAATTCATAACTACTAAATAACAAAGACAGGGACTTAGGTAAAGAATGGCTTATTTGGAGGAAGGTGTACAAAGCATGCTACACCTATTAAAAACCTTTGTGGCCTACCATACTTAACTTAGGCTGAGGGGAATATATTCCTTCTTTCAGATTTTTGGGCCCTTTCTGTCCAAGCTATTAGGACAGAAAAGGGAAAATCAGTTCTAAAGTGAAGCTTATAGACAGCCTAAACTCTTTACTAATTTAACTATTTAGTTTAGTCAAACTGTCGAATCTCAGGGGGTAGTGAAGGTGGGCTCCTTAAATGAGCCCTATATTGTATTAACTTACTCAGGTAATGAGGTCATAGGCATATACCTAAGAAAACAGAAGAACATACAGGTTAATTTATATAATAATTCCTAAACTAGTCTTTGTGCCTATGAGACTGTCTTTTGGGAAGACATTTAGTTGCAAGGTCCTTACTGCTATGCTAATGACAGTGGCAATTTGACGTCTTTCGTGCCTGCAAATTGAACATCTTTGGTGATATTACAAACCTAGTTTTAACTTTTAAATGAAAACAAACTTTTAAGACAGTTAGCTGTGCTAGTCTAATGTCTAATACTGGGCATTGTGATTTTCCTTGAACCACAGTTTTTCTCCCTAAGATTACCCTCATTGTTCTTGAAGGAACTCTATTGAGTCCGGTTTTAATCTTGCCTGTTTGTTTGCATAAACACACTAAGAGTAGCCCGGGTTACTTATGATTTTTAAGTCTGCTTTGCTGGAACTTGCACAGGGAACCTCTAGATTGACTTCTTAGTCTGGCCCTTAGGGCACAGAAACAGAGCCACACATCTGCCACCTGGCTTTGCCAGTACCAGCCATTTCACTCAACTCTTTGAGGCTTCTATTGTGCTTACAGGTTTATTTTTCAGCTATCTCTCAGGAAAGCAACCTTCGTTCCTTCCCTGGAAAGACTGCCATGAACCGCACACTAAAGTACCAGGCTTTTCTTGTGGGCTTTTGCTAGCTTTATAAGTCAATCCTAGTTCCTCAGGGCTTTCTGGTGACGACCAGAACCTAGACATGCTTCCTTCAGGCGTGATATTCCAGTCAAAGTGTTGGTTTATATGACTGGTCTTAATGGATTTATGCAAAGAAACCTTATGTCTTTACTTACTCCTTCAGAATGCCAAATTCTGGAGCGATCAGGTAGGGAGAAAAATACAGTGTGGAGGAAAATCCTTTTCCTTCTGATATCTATTAAGATTGCATCTTTATGCCTTATTCCTTCTATGCATTTCTATGCCTTACAAACTTTCCTTAACATTTATAGATTTTTTAAATATTTATAGACCTTTTATAATATTTATAAACTTTCTATATTTATATATCTGACACTTTTCTTTGTTTACTTTCCTACAGAATATGAAGTTTCAACCTTTTCTGGAATCCTTAATTTTCTTTTCAGGGCAGATACAGAGCAAAATCTAAAACACAGACAGATTTTTATAAGAATAGTACACAGGTAGAGGCATTCTTTTGTACCCGTGTATTTACTGGTGCCCCCGTAGAGATATGCTCTTTCAGGCCCGGTCTTGTGGCAGAGACATATTCCTTTGCCTTAGGCTGAAATACTCATCAGCTCTAGATGACCCTTCCTGGGTCCCAAGTGACAAGGCATTCTCCCTAACCAGGTTTTTAGGTGCAGAGGATTTCTGATCAGAAACTAAAGAAGATTGAAACTATATTCTTATAAAACTAGAAAACAAGTAGTTGAGGTTTCCTTTCCTTCAGGTTTTACCTTTCCAGATTTAACCATAATTTACTTTTAATTTCTGTTCCTATCCCACACTGGGAAGGACCACACTTAAACTTAGTACTTAAACTTAGTATCTGGCAGCCAAAAGTCCTAGCTCTATAAGTACCTTTTACTAATAGTCCCTAGATTTGTAGGGACATTCTGCAGCTTTCTGGAGTTTAAACCTTGCAAACACCTTAGAAATCAGATGGTCACCCTTGGGCCTCAGTTCATGACCTTCAGAACCAGAGCCTTCCCTATCAGAACTAGTTGCACAGAGAACCTGACCGGTGTAGTGCCCACACAGCAGTAACACACAACCTACAATCATGAGCCTTATTAGCAAGTCATCTAGCTGGGCCTCCTGACTGGGGACCCCCTGATGCCACTATTTTTAGGTCTTTGCTCTTGGGCTGCTTAGAGGCTCCTGCATTCCCTGCTGCCTGGAGGGAAAGGGCAGCTGGTCATGCTCCGGGAGCCTAACACCCTCCTAGGTCTTACTTGGAGGTGCACTCCTCTCCCCAGTGTAGCTGGGCCTGGTGCTTTCTATCCGGGGCACGCCTCTGCCCACTGCCTGGGCATACAGCCCCTGGGGGCCTCCGTCTAGCCCGCAGCGGCTGCCCGGCAGCTGCACCGATCAACAGGGTGCGCCCACAGACGTCACAGCCCAGAGCCCGGCCCGCAGGAGCGAGCGCCCCCCGCCCCTGCTATTATTTGTTGCTTTCTTTTTCTCTTCCGAGGGGTTCTGTTTTGGGTTTGTTCTTTTAGCACACAATATATTCAGTAATTTATTTCCTATAGTTTTAGAAATTTTAGGACCTGTGAGCCATGGCTTGTGTGTGTGCTCATGCAAATGTTTTATGACTGGCTCTGCTAAACGTCCAGGAAAACAGTTTAGCTTTTTTTTTTTTCCTATCTGCTCAGTTTGCTAAAATTAACTGCCATAAATCAACCTCGGTGGCCTTCTTCGGCCCAGGAAACCAGCCAAGCTTAGCCGCCTTTCTATTACACCTTATCTGCTATTAGGACCTTTTCTATTAAAACTTTAACTCCTGGTTTTCTCAAGTCTACAGCTGGATATTCAGGGTCAAATTGTGACAAGTCTAGAACAGGTACCAAGGGCATATTTCTTTAGCAGCCCCCTTTGCTGCTATTCAGCTATATTGCTTTCTTTGTCTATATAAACACTTTTACTTTGCCTGGTTCCAAGATGGACGAACAGAGGAGCACAGACTGGCACAGAAAGACAAAGGAACACAGACATATTTATACTCACATACCCATGGCTACACAGAGACTACTTGTGCTTAAGCTCAGTGTTCCCTCAGGAGGCTAGCCTACCCTAAACGTGGGCCACTCTGACCTGCAGAAAGTGCTGAGTTGCTCAGGGATTATAGAGGGATCCTGCCCTCTAAACTGACTGAAATTCTGAAGCATACAATTTAAAACAGTGGAAGGTCCTTCTCTTATTTTCCTCCCGCACGGCACAGACAGACAAAGGGTGGGGTTTCACTTGCTTGCCCGCCTGGCCTGCCCTCTCGCGAGGACATAGGAACCGCAGGTTGAGGCTCACTCAGACTCCATAGATTCACGTCCGTGGAGCCAAACAAAGACACTCACTCACGCACTCACACTCCAGAGTTTAAACTTTCCCTCCCCCTGACAAAGTTGCCTTCTACGCCCTCCCTCCGGGTGCCCTGATTGAGAGGATTAGTTTATACCTTTCCTCTCCCTGATGAGATTGCCCACTACGGCCTCTGGGCATCCTGATTGAGAGGACTGGGTCCCCGGGGCTCTTACCAGTCTGGTGCCTCCTGATTAATCATGGTTCGTATCTCTAAAAACCCGGAATTGGACTGCCAGCGGGCTGGCGATCGGTGCCCCGGGCGTCGGGGCCTAAGAAATCTCAGGGCACGTGCTCCCCCTTCTTCTTCCGGGGTCGCCGCTCGCCGGCGGCCCATCCTTTCCAGTGGCAATTGGCCTGTTATGTGTAAGGTCGCTTCCCAGTCAGGGAACCAAATGTTACAGAAAATGAAGAGACCGGACACCAAGAGATATTGGAATACGATTTATTTACATGCATGGGCCCAGAGGAGATGGTCTCCAAATTCTGGGCCCCAAGGCTGGGTTGGGGTCTGCTTTTATAGCCTTGTCTCTTCCTAGTCTATGTGGCAGAAGCAGGTTACCATAGAAGCAAAAGCGGATGTTAGGTTAGCTACCTTATTTGGGAGACAAAGAACAAGGTGCATGGGCTTAACGCGGAAGTCAAGCCTGGCAACCTTACTTGGTACTTTATGTGCTGTTAGCATTGTTAGTTGCTAAGCAGGTCATGGGTGGCTGAGCCTGCAGCTTGGCAGGAAAGTTTGTAACTGACATTCTGTAACTGGGCTGGTAACTGACATTTTAGACAAAGAATAAAGTACAGGGGGCTTGGGTTCACCCCCTCTCCGCCCCCTTTTGAAGGCAGGAGGTGTTCCTGCAGTTTACCAGTACGGAGGTTGCCTGTAACAACCTGTGCCACTTTCTGCGTGCTTGATTCCGATTTACTTCTCACATCACTCCCTTTGTAGATTGTGGTCTGTGGTTGATCCGGACGGCTCAGGTTTTGGTTTCCTGTTTCCCCAGCATCAGCCCCTCCCTGCTGGTCCTCAGGGACCTAGAACTGCTGGGTCTGCTCTTGAGGTGTCAAAACCACAGTAGAGATGGTAAGTATATAGAATAGAGCTTCCACAGTAACCATAGCTACTCTCTTCAGGGATTATGTCTTCACTGCCATTTATTATGTAAAATCTGTAATGACCTTAGAAGCTCAATTTGAAATTGGAGCTTCACTGGAAGATCTTCAAGTCAACCCAGAATATGATGAGCTTGATAAAGATCCATAATATTATAGAAGAAATATGTTTCCCCACTGAGCAGGGCAGCTGTTGAAAGGAATCACCTTCTTTTCAGGAATATTGAATACTTTCTATCAATTTACCTCATTGCAAATGTGGGTGACACTTGACTTACATTGGCACATAATCCAATATTGGTCTAAATTAATATTACTCCTACATGGGTGAAGATTTTATTTCCTAGATGAAGGTAGGAACTTCAGGAAGTGAAAAATGGAGTTGGGTATTGTTCTGTATCTTTTTTTCTCTCCTATGCCCGCAATGTGCTGTCATGTTACAGAGAAAATCAGGTAGTTCCTTTGAACTGCTTCCTCTTACATGTGCAGATTTGCTTTCACACGGTCCGCCCTCTCTGTATTTTATTGATTGATGGATGAACTCCTATTAAAGGGCGATAAAGTGGCCATGTACACATGTGCCACTTGAGGTTTTACTTTATCACTGAAATGTGGACATGGGGTTCTGTTCACACTTGGGTTTTCTTGATTGATTTTTTACAAAACAAAACACTACTTTGGCTTTGCTCACTTCTCCATTTATTAGAATAACCATATTGGGAGAGGCACACAGCACTTAAGTTTCACGTGATTACAAAGTTATCACAAATCCCAAACAATTTTAGCCACAGATATCTTACTTACTCTGTTAAAAGAAAAAGCTTTCAAAACATCTGAGTTAGCCTGGAGCACAGAGACCCTGAATATACAGGAACTGCTTATTTTTAAATGCTTCTATATCCTGCACTAAGCATGTCTCCTTGCGATGGAATCCGGCGTGAAAGGGATGGAAATATCTGTGCAAATGCTTTGGCGATAGTGACACTGATCTGCACGACATGGAAAAGCTGCAGTGCGCACAGAAGTTCTGCCAGGAGTCGCTGGTCCATCTGGGCGTCCATGGCTTGCGCTGTCCATTCTGGTGCTGCCTGACTCATGTTCTCCAAAAGGTCATTTACCTGGAATTGAAGCGACTGGAGATTTGTCCCATGTTATCAGGGCTTCTTGGGTTTCAAAATGAACTATACCACCAATCTGAGCAATAAATCCACTCATACGTCCTTCTGTTACCATTTGCGATGCTATCTTTTCTGCCCGAGCTGCAGGGATCGCTAAAGATCCCCAAGCTCTTCAGAGGTACCATTATTTTATAACTGGCTTGCAGACAACCCATTGCTTTAATAACAGCTCTGTCCAAGATGCTAGCACCATCGGCTGTGGCTGCTTTTGGTGCGGTGTCAGCATGGCAGCAAGTGCGTGGAGCTGATTTCCTCTGATGACCCCACCCAGGTACATTTCCTCTTGGATCCCATAAGCGGCAAGTTGCTGGCCCCTTTCACCCTGAAAAAGAGTAGCTAGCATTCGAGACGCTGTTGTCCTGCTGATGTTAAGATGCCTCAGCGCCAAGAATGTTTTAAGGCCTCTAGTCTTTTGCTTTCCTGCCCTGTTGCCTTGTAAGAGAGCTCATTGTACCTTTGGGCAGCTTCGGTGAATTTCCTTCTAAAATCAAGAACACGTGCATGGCATGCCTGTCATGTATCTGTACCTGTTCGTTGGTTGATTCGTTCTGAAGCAATGAGGCTGGATTCATGGAAGCCTCTGCCTGGC
>PVJI01025121.1:0-20924 GCA_004026765.1 Micronycteris hirsuta | reverse complement strand
TGGGCACATAAATGTGTGTGTTGATTTCTCAGTCTAGGTCCAAATACTTGGTGGGGGTGGGGCTTTATAGTTTGGTATACTATGGGCATACACACATATTTACATGCAAAATTAATCATTTTCTGATATCAAACCTTTTGGGAAGCCGTTTTCAGTCTTTGAGGAAAAGTTCCATAGACTTGGGAGGAAAGTGACCCAAGATCTAAATCCACATCTGATTGAACTAGAACAACAATTTATCCTTTATCACTCTTCATCTCAATTAAAACAAACAAACAAACAAAAAACCACAAAAAAACGCACAATAAAAGACTTGATTTTATATAGATGACTTTTCCAGTCAACGGGTTTTTTTCACATTTTCTGCTAATGTAACCAAAAGGGAGATAATGTTTAATTTTTTAAATATTATGATTATAGTATGAATCCAGTTTAAATTATCAGTGACAGATATTTTATCTTCTTTGCAATGAATCATACTTTCAAAAGCAGTGGAAAAATTACCAATGCCATGTAATTAGATAGAAAAAGGAAAGACAGTATTTGAATATTTTCAACCAATTTCAAGATCCATTAATAATAATGGCAACATTTACACAGCACTCATTATGTAGCAAGCACTCTCCTAAGAGCTTTCCATGTGTTAACTCTTTGTCATAACTCAGTGAGGCAGGAGATATTACTGTATCTTTATTTTTTCAGGTGAGGAAACTGAAGCACAGAAATGTTAAGTGATTTTCTTAATACAACTTAGCCAAAAGTGGTGGATTTGGAATCTGAACTCAGGCAGTCAGGCCTGAAATCTGAGCAGCTAAATACTATGCTCTCCAAAGAAAGGTGTGCCCCCCCCTTAAAATAATATCAGTATATTGATGAAGCTCTGAGCTGAAATTCAGAAGGTCAAAGTGTTGGAGAGGATGTGGAGAAAAGGGAACCCTAGTGCACTGTTGGTGGGAATGCAGACTGGTGCAGCCACTGTGGAAAACAGTATGGAAATTCCTCAGAAAACTAAAAATAGAACTGCCTTTTGACCCAGCAATTCCACTGCTGGGATTATACCCTTAGAGTCCTGAAACACCAATCCAAAAGAACCTATGCACCCCAATGGTCATAGCAGCACAATTTACAATAGCCAAGTGCTGGAAGCAACCCAAGTGTCCATTAGCAAATGAGTGGATCAAGAAAATATGGTACATTTACACAATGGAATTCTACACAGCAGAGAGAAAGAAGGAATTTATACCCTTTGCGACAGCATGGATGGAACTGGAGAGTGTTATGCTAAGCGAAATAAGTCAGGTAGTGAGGGACAAATGCCATATGATCTCACCTTTAACTGGAACATAGTCAACAAAAGAAAAAAGCAAGAGAAACATAACCAGAGACATTGAAATTAAGAACAATCTAAGAATAGCCAGAGGGGAGGTGGGAGGGGACAGTGGGGAGAAGGGTTTTCAGGAACTACTATAAAGGACACATGGACAAAACCAAGGGGGAGGGTAGAAGCAAGGGAGAGAGGTGGGTTTGGATGGGGTGGGAGGAGGGGAGGGGAGAAAATGCAGACAAGTGTAATTGAGCAACAATAAAGTAATTTTGTGTGTGTGTAATTTTGTGTGTGTAATTTTGTGTGTGTGTAATTTTGTGTGTGTAATTTTGTGTGTGTGTAATTTTAACAAACACACACACACACACAAAGTTTCATAAGTATAGAACCATTTATTGAGCATTCTGAAACAGAAAGAACTTTCGAGATTATTTAGTCTATCTCCTTCATTTCACAGGCAATGGAACAGAGGGCAAGGGGGTGGGGGATTTGGGTCCATGATCATATTACTCCTTCATAACTAGGCTTAGCCTTGAATTCCAGGTTTCCTGGATCTTAGTCCCACGCTTTTTTTCATCTGCAACAAATGGGAAGGTTGCAAGCAAGACCTTCCATTGCAATTATAAGTTCAGCAAAAGTATGATCCTGACCATTGCTCTGTAGTTTAGATCAAATTTCACTTTATTTCAGCTCTCTATCCTGAGTATAGAGAGTAAATAAAGAAGGATTGAGCTAAAAGGAGAAGAGAAGAGCCACAGATAATGTTGCAGAAAGGTCAGGGGAAATAAAGACTGAGAGAAAGCTTTTGAGTTTTCTGGGAGAAGTTCTCTGGGGATATTTACAATCAGGTTAATATTTGAGAAATACAAGATAAAGCTTGGTGGTGGAGATGGGAGAAGTGAGGACATATGGAAACTAGACTTTGCTTCTGAATACATGAATATATAAGCCAGAACAATTATGAATTGTAGAGATGAGAATGGCAAGATGTATTTTTTTAAGTGCCATTCCCTACCTATGAGATGGAACTCAGACCTTCAATACTATTAATAGATTGGCTCTTACATCGTGTTAGTAGAAAAGTGTAGCTAAAAGTATCTATCTCAGCTTACTTATCCTTACTTTTCTAGAACCCCGTTCCATCAAGCTATTTTACAGACATGAAAAAAAGGCACAGCAATTTTATTGAAGATTTAAAATTAGAGTGTGTGTGGTCCTTTTACCAATGAGAATAATTATGGGCAAGTCAATGGGTTACAGTGAATTGAAATAAGTTACAGTGAATTAAAATAAGTTTTGTCATTTCCAGACTTTCAAGAACCTTTAATTTGTGATGTACATTGTAAATCTCAGAAAGAAAAAAAAAAAAAAACCCATAGCACACATGTTTGACCAAACTTATTTGATCAGTGGTATTCTTTTTAGAAAGATAGCTTGTTGAATATTTTATTCTCAATATATACATCAAAAAACTTTTTCAGAAATACATACTTTTGCACATTAAATTTTCTGTTATAAACTTCTATTTATGAGTTCTCTCTGGAATTGGATTTTTCAAATGGTCATCTTTTTAACAAATTGATAGATGTGATCACAACCCATACCCCTTCACATTTCTAGTTCAATATGCTGAACTAGAAATAATCAGCCCTGGATATTATAATCCAGTTATGTCTCTTCGTAGAATATTTCTTTATTCTCCTTCATCAATAATGAGCTTTGCAGGCTTTATATTATGGGCTGTGTGAAAAGTCCAAAATGATTTTTCTGCTTCCTGGGCACAAAGTAACTAATTCAGTGAATCAAGACTTTTCCTTCGTGTTTTCCAATGCAAAGGCTACACTGCTGTGGCTCTTGGGTTGTGATATGAAATGCTTCCTGTACAGGACAAAGCTTAACAGAATGATTACCCAGCAGCAGAAAACACCAGCTTTTCACTTTTGTTACTTTTTGTGTGTGGCAGTCCCCTTTCTTCAGTTTCTGTACAAACATTTTAGTCAAACACCCAAATTCGAGCCCTGTTTTTAGTCCCAGCCTTCCCTCACAACCTGTCTTCCTGGACTTCCTTGGATTTTCAATCATTTACTGAGTCATTAATTCATTCAACAATTGTTTTCTGTGTCAGGTGAATAGAGAGACAAATATGGAGCTTGCCATCTAGAAACTTTGGCTTAGTAGGGAAAAAAGAAATGTAGAATACATTCAATGAATATAATGTGGTAGATAAGAAATGCTATTAAATAGAGAGAGATAAGGAGCCACAGGGTCTGAAGGACGACTCTTCTAAATGGGCTATCTGGAACACTTCACTGAAGACGTGACATTTGAACTGATCTTGGTCTATAGAAAATTTTAAGCCTTCTCTACGGTCCAGCAATAAAAACACGCTCATAAAAAAACCCCAAAAAACTAATAGGAGTAACATTGAGTATTATGCACTCTTGTAGGTGCTTTTCCTATATTCTCTTTCACTACAATTGTAGAAAGTACACACTATTTCATTCTCATTTTGCATAAGAACAAACCGAAGCATTTAAGTAGCCTGTTTAAAGTCACTCACTCAGTAAGTGGTAGAGATAGGCTTTAAATCTAGGAAGCAAAGCCATGGGTCTGTAGACTCACTACACTCGACTACACTAGACTGTACACTCCTTTATGTAGTGAGGGTTTCATGGATAACATACGAGATAGAGTAGTGAGTGCACAGGTAATTATGACACACGTTTAGGTGATAACATACAGGACATGCAAGGTATTTTTGGAGCAAATATGAAGGAGGCTTAGCCTAGAAGATTAAGGAATTGGGCATATCTGATCTGGGATCTGAATGATACATTGGAGTTTGCTAGGCAAAAGAAAAGAACAGAAGAATAGTGAGCATCGGGGTAAGTGTTCCCGTGGAGGAATAGTATATGCTAGAGTCTAGTGATGAAGGAGCCTGGCCGATGCCGGAGGAAACCATTCTGTGACTCCAGAGAAGAGCTGTAGCTATAACAACAATTACTACACAGGTTTTCTGTGAGACTAAGTGAACATTGTTTGAAAAGGAGAACCTGAGCGTGAAATGCCATAAAGTAGGCATTCTTTGATTTGTTCCCCCATTCTTTCTATTTTCACTTTTGACCGATGGTTACAACAAATTCCTGCTCATTTGTTGTTTTTTGTTTTCTGTTTCTGTGTGTGTACGTGTATTGAGAGATTCCTTCATCATGAATCAATAGGAGTCATCCCAAAACAATGTTGTCACTCTTTCTGGAGTCTGAAAGCAAACCCCCAAAACATGGAAAATCAAGATGAGATCCACTGAGTCATTTTTTCCAGGAAAATTATAAAGCAGAGATAATATTTGCACGCAATATTTGGGGCCATGGTCTCCTGGAGAGATCAAGTAATGTTAGAAAAAATGGAAAAGGAAGGAGGAAGAGAAACAGGAAGAAAGGAAAGGATTTTACCAACGTGGAAGATGTCATAGGCCAGAGTAAGGCTGAGACCCTGCCCAGCTTCAGAGGGTGTCATGCATGTTGTCATCTATGAAGTAGCCCAGTGCACAGCCTGCACTTCCATATGTGACAGCAGTAAGGTGTCATGGAGTCATACTATAGTGCATTTTAGGGAGAATTTTCAGGCTTTCTGTAATGTTCAGCAGGGAAATGAATTAGATTGTAAAAGGAAAAGATGACATCAACCAGAATTCTCCAAGTAGAAGTATTTTAATAGATGTAGATTGTCCTTCTAGCCAAGACATTATAGAAAGGAGGGAAGCTGAACAAGGTTACTAAGTGTTCTGACTCACTCTACAGTTCCATATATATTTTATAACCAGCTGAATGACATATTTCTCTGGGATTCTTAGTTCTTCCTCCCTTTTATTGGGATAACCTAAACTTATGCTTTAATTCAGCCACCAGAGATAGGTCCTGCACTTGGCTCATCTATCTTCATAATACTTTTATTACCCCCTTTTTAAAGATGCTGAAGACTGAGGCCCAAAGATGGTTCATCTGGGAAGCACCTGCTAACTCAGAACTTTTGTAGTGAATGATCAGATTATCTTGTAGTACTAGCTGAAGCTGACGGTCCATAGAGGATAAAAGTACATAGCAAATTAAAACCTTCAAGGGAAAAACAAACGCTAATGGAAGAAAACATTCCAGCCAAATATGATGTGAATAAAATCGACACTTGGTGAGTGTTACTGAATGAAAATATTAGCTGAATAAAATGCTAACAAATGTTAACAGCTGAACATCATTGGAAATGCACAGAAAATAACATTTGCTGAAAGAAAATAAATTAACTGCAGGAGAAAGGAAGGAGCTGGAGTAATTTATAACAAGCAAACACCTAGACGGGAGGACGCATCCTGTAATAACAGATTGCTGTGATATTCAGAGCTCCAGTGTCAAAACTCCTCAACCTCACTTGGCAGCTTTATTTTTTCTCTTTAGAAAATTGTCATTCAGTTTATTTAAACTAAAACAAACAAACAAAACAATTCCGCAATGTTTATGTCTTTGACTTTTTCTTTTAAATGTGTATATCTATCATCTACCTATGTATCTATGAAGAAACACATTATTTTTAAAAGTAGAATGTAGAAAAAGTAGAAAAATAAAAATGTGTCCTTATTTAATCATGCAGTGCATGATCTGCAGCACATGCAATTTAATGAAAATATGATACATACCACTGCTAACTCTTTGTTGTAATTTTCTTCCACTTCTTTTATGGTGCCAATTTGTTGTGGGGTTTTTTTTCTGCCCATGTGGCATTCTTTAATCCTGCTTTTATACCATTCATACTATTTCAATGTGTTAATAATAATTATAAACATGTTAATGACTTGATGTAATTCTATACAAAGTTACCTACAGGTCTGTAGAGAGAGGGCCTCTGGCTGCCAGAAATGTTACCTAAAGAGACAAATTGTCTAAAGGAGAACCTAAACATTAAATACACTTAGCTTTTGTAGCTGTTGATTAACGTGCCTGTCTTAGCTATTGGGTACTCACTATAGCATTTTAGTCATAAGAGGCAATGGTTGCGACATCTTATGCAGCGTGTTGAATGGTGGTCCCCCACAAAAGATAAGTCCAGGTCGAGATCTCCAGAACCCACGAATGTGTCTCTATTTAAATAAATGGGATTTGTAGATATGGCTTAATGAAGATATTAAGACGAGATCAAAGCAGTTTATTAAGGTGGGGCCAAAACCCAATGCCATGGGTCCTTACAAGAGACAGTTGAGGAGACAATACAGACACAGAGGAGAAGGCTTCCTGGAGACAAAGCCGGAGACTGGAGTTTTGCATTCATAGCCAAGGAATGCCTAGAACGGTCAGAAGATGGAAGAGGGAAGGGCAAATTCTCCCCTAGAGCCTCCAGAGCGAGGGTGGCCATACCAATGCCTTGATTTTGGATTTCCAGCCTTGAAAACTGTGAGACAAGACCTTCCTATTGTTTTAAGCCACCAGTTAGCAGCAGTTGGTTCCAGGAGCCTCAGGAAACTAATATCCATCTTTCCCTGTTTTAGCATTGTCAGAACTAGCAAGTGGTCATTCTCATCTGAGCAGCACAGTCGGAACTTAGGAGGCTGGACTGAAGTTACATGGCATTAGACTTTGTTAATCATGACACCTGGATTTAAGGAATCACTTTTGAAATGTGATGTGCTTTCAGTAAAGAAAGTTTGTCTTTGTTCTGGAGAGTGAAGCCACTCCCACCTGGAGTTATAACGAAGTTAAAATCCAACCCCAGGAAGAATGGAACAAGCCAAAGCATAGAAAACAACAATTAAATCATAATGTTTGGATTATTTAATAAAATGTAGGGCTTTCTCCTCTCCTCCCCCATTTCTAAATCATTACATTCAAATAACAACCCAACTTGATTATCAGCAGCACATCCTTATCATTTTCACTCACACAGAGCAGGGTTTGCCATAAATATTCAAGAAAAATTTTTCCTTTTTTCACTTATTCAAAATCCTTGCTTGATGGTCTAGTGTTGGATTTTTGGCACTGTTCAGTGTCAAGGGCACTGCAGCTTCCTCTGAACAAAATATGCTGGCTATCTGCAGAAATGCAGCTGTAGATGCAGACTTCACAGTCTTATATCAAGAAGACCAGCATTTGACAGAATCCTGCAAGTTAACATGCACACACACACATATATATACAGTACTGTTCACCCCAGGCTTTTTAGCTATGCAAATAGCGTGGATCTGTAAGCGTGTGGTGGGAGCCACAGTGTATGTGCACCCACAATGTTCTGGCTGCAGAGACACATGAAATTGTCTTCAAATGCTATGCATTCCTTTCAAACACAGACGAGTATTAAGTAAGTGACACTTCTATTACACTGATTGACATCTTATTATCTAAATGTCTGGTGTTCTTTTTGCTTTGGGATAATTAGTTGTCAGTTCCCTGGAGCAATTACATTTTCAGCGTCATTCCAGTTCTTCGAAAGCGATAAAAGACATTAAAAAAAGCTTATATTCAGACCCAGCAAAAATCCTGGGAAAAATGACCTGATCTCAGAAGGTCAGGGCACTGAAAAGAAAAATTAAATAAATAAATAGATAGACAGACAGACAGACAGATAAATTGCTGGGCACCCGTTATGTTAACTGCAAGAAGGATAGGAAAACAAATTACTTGAATCAGTGTCACATCAGTGAAGTGCAGAGGTTGGGCAAGACCGCTGAGATTTGTTTTGGAAGTGAGAGTTATGATTCTAAAAGTTGCTGCTATCTGTCACTATGCCAAGTATGAAGCTCTCATCAAATTCTGGTTACCTCATCTAACCTCATACCTTAGGTAGAAATTGCTGTTTAATTTTGTATATCTGTGTGTTCAGCATCTCCTCCAAATTTCTGGAAATATTTTTTTTGCTGTTAATCTCTTTCTTCTCTGTAGCTTCATAGTACATATGAAAGCAATATCTTGTTTTGTTGGTGCAAGGCATGTTATTGAATTTTTAAGTAAGTTCAAATTCACTCTGCAGCAGTCTATATAAAGGAAAAACACCTGGAGAATGGAAATGAGGACATAGACAATACACAAGCGTGAAAGTACATGACAGGGCACAGGGTCAGGCTTAAAGAGAGGTGAGCTGATGTTGGAATTAGTTTAAACTGGCAATGATCATAGGTAAAATGTTGAGAAATCAAGGCAGGGAGGAAGGGTCTGACTCAATAGCAAAGCTCCTGCCTAAGCTGTCAATACAGAGCATAAAGAAAGTACCCCAGAGCCAGGACCTTGGTGGAGGTGAATGTGTGCCAGAAAGGATACAGCCATAGAGTGCTGGAGCTAATGGGGCCCTAGAGACCATCAAGTCTATCCCCTTTCATTAAGTTAATACGAACTTAGTTCCTACTACAGGTTGGATGCTGATCTATAGGCTAGATGCTGAGGATTCAATTGTGAGCAGGATAACGCGACTCCTGTTCTCTTTTGCGATGCTAAGTCAACCAGTGGGAAAACAGAGGCTAAGAGCGGTGGAGCAAACTGCTCCAGGTCGCCCAGCTGGTGCCTGTCAGAGTGATTCTAGAGTTCAGTTCTCTGGACATTTCAAAATGGCTGCCAGTAGCTGTGTGGCAATTGCACTTATGGGTCAATGCCACCTACCTGCGGTTCGAATGCTCTAGCTTTTCATCGGAATAAATGTATGTATGGTCTGGGCCACCCTCCTCCAAAACACACTCAACCACCTTCGGAGTATCACGTTTGTGGAGCATACGGGCATTGAAGCCTTGGCTAAAGACAGCAGATTCAGCAACTAACCATGTTAGTTTTTGAAAACTATCCCAGAGTTTATAGCTTGATTGGCCAAACTGTTACCATCAGAGATTCCAAATGCTGACTTTTTAATATTCACTTCTTCCAAAGGGCCCACGTTGTATGGGGTGCTCTCATGTTGCTGAAATGCAGTTGCTTCTGGAGTAAAACCATAAATAAGGTCACTCACTGAATCTCATCTGTGAAATCTGCCAGATTGATTGTTGGCAGACATTAAGAAGTCCCGTGTCAGGTGGCCGACACTCCTTGAGTATAAGTGTGTGAGTATGAATATTTTTGTAGGGAAAATACGATGGTCAGCAAGTGGTGGAAATAATTTCTAGAAGAAGCTATTCTTAGGTTATTAGAATTAGAACATTTACCCAATTTCCTTGTATAATATAGGAGGAACATGATACACAATTTAAGTGACAGCCAGTTAGTTGAAGAACCAGGACGGGTTGACTTCACATCACAAAGGAGAACAGGGGTCATGTTAATTGCTCACCATTGAATCCTCAGCATCTAAACTATAGACCAGCATCTAATCTGTAGTGGAGCTAAATTTGTTATTCGTTGACTTAATGATTGCCAAATTGAATGCAAGTGAGGTTAAATACTATTGAGGAGCTATTTTGGTGTTAAGTGCTCCTCAACTGTCATTGGTGAGTACTGGCCATCTTTGTTTAAGCACAGCTCCTCATTGGGAGACTCTTCAAATTAAAATTTAAATGGGCAACTGGTTTCTTTTAAAAAAAACACACAGTATGGGATTTATATAATGTGTCTATGAACTATGTACACACATTGTACATGGCAAAAAATATATATTTGAAAGAATAATATTAATAAGGAGAATATTGTCATTTTAATTTTTGTATTTGAGCTGGTGATTGCCTTCTTATTTTTATTCAAGCAAAAGACTTCTCAAAGAGAAGCGTCCACATGTATAACTAAGTTACAGTGTCCAGCCCTCAATAGATGCTCAATAAATATTAGCTGAATACATAGGCCAAGAGTAGACCTCAATGAAACTTGTAGCAATGAAAAACAGCATGAGATGGTGAAAAAACAAAGGATTTGGAATGTTAAGTTTGGGATATTGGACCATTTACTTAACATCTTTGAGGCTCAGTTCCTTCAGTAAGAAAATTCAGATAATAATACCCATCTCTCAAGCATATTTGGGGAAATTAAATGAAATAATATTTTAAAGTCATCTCTCATATTAAATGCTATAAAATATGTGTAATAAGTACTAATCGTGATCTCTTGCTGCAATATGGTTGACTCTCAGGAGAAGTAGAATATTATTTTATGTAGTGGTTCCAGAAAGTAGGTATGTGCACTTACTGCATGAGAATTGCCAAAGGAACTTGGAAAAATATAGTCTTGGGTTTTACCCCAAACCTACTGAGTTAAAATCCCTAAAGGAGGGATTTCCTTTGCAGTCCCCAAGGGCACTCTAATATGCAACCCAACTTACGGACACTGAATTTTTGGAGCATAGAGCTTCCTTAAATAATGATATTCAGAACCTCCTTCTGGAAGCTCTGTCATTAAGGTTGCTTTTTTTTTTTTTTCTGAACACAGGTTGTCTTATGATTGACCTAGTGCCATTTTACATATATAAATACTTGATCAATGTTCTCACTAAGTAATAAACATGTGATTGTGTAAACAGCATCTTTGGCCAAAACCAAGTTCATATTTGAATCTATTTCTAAGAAAATTCAGAGGAAACCACACATACACCCCTGGGATAATATTACATGTCCATAATTTAAGGAGGCTATGCTACAGGCAGACACATTGAGTATATTTAAGCTTTCATCTTTGCAAGTGAAAAGTTTGGCTATTTTCCTACCTTACAAATTATTTCTATATTTGGTCTAAAAACAATGCCTACCAGATGTTGGTCAATTACCATCTAAAGTATATATGCCTTATTTGATTAGAAAACCTATTTTTTTCTTTTGTAGGACTTAATTTCTATGGGTATGTTTTAATTTTGTCATAACAATTTTCATAATATGTATGCCAAAATGACCCCCAGTGAAATTTCTATCCACAACAGATACTTATTTTTTTGACAGTTAACTTAAAATATCATTTTCCATTTGAGGGATAGCCAGACCACTTAGAAGGTTATCTGATGTTTAGCTCATGTTGTGACACAAAATATTTTGTGGCCTTGGCTTAGTCACTTAATATGTTTGTATTTAAATTTTATTATTACATAATATGAGAGATCTGAGTAGTAGGTTTCTTTTTGTTTTGACCTGTTGGGATTGTGTGAATTCTACCAATGTGGGTGGGAGAATCTAGAATTTAAAAAAACCTATAAAATAAAACATATCTATCTCATCGATGGAGTAGAGAAAAAAAATTAAGCCTTACAGGTTTGTAAAATTGGAAATGGAAAAACAACTATAAATCTCACTGAAAAGATGTATGTGAATTACTGCCATCCAGGGACTCAATTATAGGCTACTCTTTGAGCATTATAAACTATGAAGCATCCCAACAATAAAGGATAATTGCCTTAGAAAACCCAACCTGGCATAGCTTGAGTGAGTCTGGTTCCCATTCATAACCTGTCATTTTAAAGAGATGCATCATTTACAGGGTAAACATAAAATATGAACTTCATAGTCCAGTGAAATGACTCTCGCATCAAAATTGTAATTGTGTCTTAAATCAACACAAAGTGGCACCCAGGGAGGCAGGAGCATATCCAGACAAAAGAATATTCTCCTTTGACTTGCATTTACCTCAATTTCCCTCCTGATCTTTTCTTTCCTCCAGGGAAATATGGACTGTGATAAGGAGCATAATGATCAGCATAATGTGGGTTGCCTAGTCATCCGCCTTTAATCCAATTACAAGTCCATTCAGGGCCCCTGCATGAGCTATTTATTGCAACTACTTTTCCTTAGTCAATTTTTGCTAAAATCCATCAACACCCTTTACTGTGCACTGCTGTTCAGGGTCATTCAGTATTTTCTCCTCTCACAGTCTCTCAAGCACCACGCACATCAACATATCAACATATGCACATATATACGCTTGCCCAGATAACGCTACCTCTGGACAAGATTTCTCTATAGTGTTTTCTCGTTCTTCCCATTATGTGTTTTTTTCCCTTTCTTTTCTTCTTTTAATTATAGAAAAGGGAAGTGCCTATTATTTTTTAATTATAAAGAAGGAAATAGAGGCATGCTACATACCTAGTTTAATATTGTTTTCTTCAAAAACCTGGAGAGAAAATGGGTGGGTGTATACATATATATATTTTTTTTTTCTAGAACATCATTTTCTTCCTTTCCTTTCTCTCTTTCCATCTGATTTCAAGCCTTTGTATAGAGCTCACGAATCTCTGCAGCCCTATTCACCTGGCAGGACCTGCAGCTTTCTCAGCGCTAGAATGCCCTGACATGGGATGTATGAGAGATTATCTTTGGTAGGGAACTGGAAGACAAGAAGGGCTCTGACTATTAACCGGCTCTGGGACTCTGAGCAAGTGACTTCTTTCTGAGTCTCACTTTTATAATTTGAATAATGAGGGAATTCATGAGATCAGTAGTTTTTCAATGGATATCTTAAGGCCTGAATTAAAGGGCAAGGGAGGAACAGGAAGGTGGTTTGGGCTTTGTAATACCCATTAGATTTTCATTTGAAGAAAAAAAAAATCAAGACTTAGGAATTTTCAATGTCCTTTCAAGTTCTCTGACCCACAATTTGAGAAGTAACAACCAAAATTATAATCATACTATTTGTTAATACTGCTTTCTCAGTTTATAAAGGATTTTCAATCCATGACGTAGAAATAAATGAGAACAAGCAGTCCTCATTTATTCGGAGGTAGCTATGGCAAGGGGCCAGCCACCTTACTTGTGTTTGGTGGAGATTACAAGACAGGCAGAAGAGTGAGAAAGATTTATAGTGTAAAAATGGAATTCTTCAAATGAGCCCTGAAGGAAGCTGTTGGCATGGGGAAGCTGCAGGCGGGCTAAGTAGAAGCGGGGCATTCTATATGGTTAGTTAGGAGTGACTATTTGGCTTTCTCCACTTGAAAGGGAGGGCAACATTTTGGGAAAATGTCAGCTATTAATCAATTCCTGGTCATTTGGGGTGATTTTTATAGAGATTATTGTCTGGTTGCTTGAACTGGTTGCCAGAGATAGTAGTCTTTCTGAACTGGTACTGTAGATAGTTTGCTGGCTTCCTGGATTGATAGCTGTAGGCTGTGAGTCAGAATTCTATTTTTAGACATGGTCTGATCATTGGATGTTTACATATTCATCTCTCAATGATTTCACTGAGGCTCCAAAACAACACTGAAAATGCAGATGACTGGCTTTTTCCTCCCTCTGTTAATACTGCCCATCTGAGAACGAGTTTTCAATTCAAGGCCTCTCTTTTAATGTCAAACTTTTACCTAGCTTATTTATAAATCCCCTACCTCTGAAGGGATATTTTTCTATTTCTACCTAGTAAAAAAATATAGGGATGATTAATAATGTCTACCTTGTATTCTCTTCACTTAGGCTGGAACGGAAACCTCTGACCAACGTTATCTAGTGGATTGCCCTCCGCCACCACTGGTGTCTCCCACAGCCTTTGTGCAGCTAGGATGCTCCAAGTTCTGCTGCCTCAGCAACACTTCTTAGGATCTTTTGAAGCCAGCCTGCAACTGGCAGCTAGAGGGCCGTGGGGACTTTTTACAGCGTGTATGCAAGATCTGCCAGGGCGACTCTGAGAAAGTCAATCTGCATCCCCTCCAGCGTCAGGCTTTTGGCTCTCCTCTTCAATCTTCTTTCGCTGGAACAGGACACGAGTTTACTGTCTCTTCTTTCGGTTTAAGTGGAGCAACCCAAAGGGCACTATGACATCAAACAAGCAAGCAAGCAAGCAAACAAACCCAATTACCTTAATTTTGGTATCTCATTTTTCTTCAAGGCAGATATACAAACAAGCCCTATCAGTGACCTGAGCTTACATGATTCTTGTCTTGTCGCACAGGAAGGTACAAAAAGTCTCAGTGATGAAAAAACAAACTAAGGTGATTTTAGAATGTCAGCCTTCTGGGTTTGGTAAAAGGAAAGCATTCCACCATACCACATGGTACTTGGCATGAAAAAGCACAATATCGGTCATGTTTATTAGGTAGATGGCAGGTCCAATTTACCTTTAGGCAGAAGAGAAACATCTGTTTGTGTTTCCTGGTTTGGATTATCTAGGGCATCTCGTTTTGAGTTGAACTAACTCAGCTTGCACAACTAGCTGGATAAACTTTGGCTGGGCAGCACCCTTAGAGACTTTTAAAAGAGTGGCGATCTTTCTCCCTCCCTTATCTTTGCATCTGAGTAGCAGATCTTCCTCTCCTGAGGGGGCATCCAGCCAGTCTTTCAGAATTCACACAGGCGTCTCAGAAACGCAGGCAAACTTACTCTCCGACTCTGGTTGTATTTGGGTTTCTCTACTGGTCAGGTAAGCCGGTGTTTCCTGATAAAGGGAGTCACCAGGCAGGCTACGTGCTCTCGTCTACCGATGCGGACCTCTCAGCAGTTTATGCCTATGAGCCATATCATGAACACCCAGCAAATATTCAGCGATGCGAACCTACTTCTTAAATAGAATACCTTCTGTTTTTGCCCCTCTATATTTACTATTGCTCCACATACTGTTGCTCTACCTTCATGACTCCAAGTTCTTAATTCATCCATCCAAAAATACTTTCTTTCTTTTGATTTTTTAAATATATTTTATTGATATTTATTTATATGCTCATTTTATTTATTTATATGCTATTACAGTTGTCCCATTTTTCCCCACTTTATTCCCCTCTGCCCTGCACCCACCTCCCACCCGCATTCCCTCCCTCTTAGTTCATGTCCACGGGACGTACATGTAAGTTCTTTGGCTTCTCCATTTCCTGTACTGTTCTTAACCTCCCCCTGTCTGTTTTGTAACTACCGATTATGCTTCTTAATCCCTGTACCTTTACCCCCATTCTCACACCTCCTCACTGATAACTCTCCATGTGATCTCCATTTCTGTGCATCCAAAAAAAATATTTTCAAACACCTTCTTGTACTGTTACCAGCATGTGCGCTAAAAGTCCATTATCCTATCTTTGAGGAGGAAATAATTCATGTTTGTTTTCTTTTCCTGCCAGAGATACCTTTATTCTTTTTTTCCCCACCTGCTACCTCCTACTTATCCTTCAAAACCAGCTCAAATAATCTGTGACTTATCTTAGCTTTATCGATAAAAGTCACCAGAACAAGGTTTGGCATGACTTTTGACCTTGGGGCTCCCAACTGAGATCTTCACTATCTAAGTTAAGTGAATATGTTAACTTTTCCCCCTATAAAATATAGTAAAACTACCGTCATTTTCACTTGCCCCAGCTCTGACTGAGGAGACTGACTGGAGACAAAGCATGGAGGAAGTCATGCCTGAATATCAATATACCGCTGAAAACAATGGAGATTTTGTTGCCGAGCAATTAAGAAGTAGCTGCTGGTTGTATGATCCAGGCACAACATGTAAAAATGAAAGACCAGCCAAAAGTTTGACAGAGGGGAAGAGACAGCCCAGAAGAGCTCTCCTGGGGTCCCACTCACCCCTGGGGATCTGAAGGGACGTGTACTAGCATCCGCTTAGGAACACAGTGGGATCAAGGCAGACTTCAAAGAAATACCTAAGCAACACACAGGTCCATCAGCAAAGGGGAAGCCTCTCCAACTCTGGCGGCTTACACACAATGTCTAACCAAATACTGGCTGAGCAATATAATACTCTGAACCAGCAGCAATGCCCAGGAAGCCAGGCTTAAATATAGTCACCCTCATTCCTGATGGTCTGGAAGGCTGAGCCCTCTTAAGAGTCACTAAAGAGGAAACTTCTGAGCTACTACTCCCTGGTTGAATACAAGGCCAAATTGTAAACTTTCTGAATTGTGAAAAGTGATCTCCAAGCCACACACACATCCAAAGATGATGAGTAAGAATTTAACTGACCAGTGGGGCTTCAGCACAACCTTTGATCAGTGGGTAGATTATGCTGCCCCGGGGCCAAACCCCACGAAGCCTGGCTAAAAGGAAAACAATTCTGAGTAGGCACAACAGAGGCTTCACACTGCAGAAAGATGGGCTTCACAAAATGAATTTAGCCAAGTCACTGAATAAGCAAACAAATGAACAAACAAGTCTCAGAGGCCAGGGGAATCTGTGTATAATGCAGAGAACTTAGCACACTGCCTGGTTTAAGTCAATCACTAGCTTGGAGTTAGACCGAGTCCTAATATTGCTCTGTCCCTGTGACCAGTGCAGGATGCTTTTCTCCTCTGTACCTCAGTTTTCTGTGATTCAGTGATAATACTAACACCCAGTTCACAAGATTGCTTGAGCATTAAATGAATGGTACATGTAAAGAACTGGCTCACAGAACATGCTCGATGAATACATGTTAACTATTATTATCATCAAGTGTGATCGCCTTTGTCTTCCCCTGTTCTACTTAGAATATGTAGATTCTTGTTGCTGAGACCCTTGTAATAGATTGCTATTCCTTTTGGATCAAGTGTTGGCACTTTTAAAATGTCACTAGCCCTGGGAAGGTTTGTCTATGAAGTTATGGACTCCTTGTAGTGAGTATGTTCCTCACTTTATCATTGTCCTAAACCAGAAGGGCCAAGAAAGTGTAAGTGTGGCCAAAAAGGAAGAGGCCACAGGCCTTGCTAACAAATAAACTTAATGCTTTATTAGAAAAACAAAATGAAAAAAAAAATCAGAAAAAAGAAAAAGCTACTGATCTCCCTTATTCTAGGCTTAGGTAGAAAGGAGATGCAATTATTATTTTTTTTTTATGAGAATTTGGTTTCCTTGGTTTTAGCCATAAACATGATAATAAATATAAATTGCTTCCGGGCACATTTTTAAAATCCCATTTACAAAGGTTAGCAGTTGCATTATAATTTGAGTAAGGTTCATAAAAATGGTTTGATGTGCAGTGTACTTGTTTTATTTTTTAAAACAAATTAGCCACTGTTATCCGCTCCTATTGGAGCTCTATGTTTTCATAGGAGGCTTACTTCTTTTCTTCCTCTAATATTTTATTAAACAAACAAGTACTTTTTCTTTTTTGTTCTTTTCATTTAGTAAGAACTATTCTAAAAGTGTTCAAACATTTACACAGTAAACAGTATGAGAAGCCCACAAATACTTTTACCAACCCAATGATTTATCTAGATTTTGTCACACTTTCTTCATCTATTCTTTTTGCTTCTTTGAAGCATTTCATAGAGTACCCCAGGCCTCATATTACTTCAACCTACAGACTTCGATATGTATCTCTAAAACCTACGGGCATTTTCTTACATGACCGTAGTGCTGTTTTCATACCTAACAAAGTGAATGCTAACCCTTGGTACCATCTTTTACGGAGTCCATAATCAAAACCTCTGTTATTTTCTTCCTGGCGGGTTGTTTGCATTAGAACCTGGCTTAGGCCCACCAGTCCATACAGGTCTGAGCCAAAGCTGGGGTAGCATGTCTCCTTTTTATCTTATTTATTTTCTTTTCATGCATTTGTTTTGTTCTAAACAAAATCAAACAAGATTTATGTCAGTTGATTTGAAGAAAGTTCCACATTATAAATATGTCTTTTTGCTTCTTCTAGTCTTATTATTTCCTATAAATGGGAAGTAAGCTCTAGAGACTGACACTCGATCAGAGTCAGGTTTAACCATTTGGGCAAGAATGTTTCATAGACGGTACTGTATACTTTATAGTTATCACATCAAGAGACACAAAATACTTGACCATCTCCCTTCTGGTGATGCTGACTTACCCGTGCGCCCGGCTGTGATAGCCTTATCTTTCCATTTTTCCCATCGCGTTTTATGTGACGGTTCTGGCCCCTCATCGTTGGCAGAGTTGGTGGCTGCATTAGAGATTGCAAAATATTTTTTAATAAATAAAAACATTCCTTCATATAATTAATTTGGGTAATTTGAAATATAATTTCTATAAGAATAGTAATTAATTATTAACTTTTCAGAGAAAAGATTTGTGGCCTGTTACTGTAATATAATCAATTACTTGGGAAAGGTATGGGGCTCTCTGTCTTTCCCTCTCTATTTCTTTTTCTCATGTGTCATCATGAATTCATAGGTTTTTTCATATATACAATGAGTTTGAGTCAATTTCATTTACTCTTTTTGATGCTTAAATTGTGTCTCTGCATCTTTGGCCAGTAGGGGTGACTTCATGTAGCTCCTTTGACATGACCTGTAAGTTTTTGATCATTTCCTTGCTTTCATTTCCTAATCTTCCTGGATATCAGAGGAAATCCCAGTCTTGTCCATTTTCTGTGCTTCCCCATTACGTCTGGGACTCTGGGCTTCACAGTCCAGGCACTAGATGAGCTCATTGTTCCTAAGTGATTCTTTCTTTCTTTCTTTCTTTCTTTCTTTCTTTCTTTCTTTCTTTCTTTCTTTCTTTCTTTCTTTCTTCCTTTCTCTCTTTCTCTTTCTTTCTTTCTTTCTTTCCTTCCTTCCTTCCTTCTTTCAAGTTTGCTGTTGTGAAAGGTAGGGAATATTTGGGGGAAAACAATAATTAATTTATTCTGAAGCTTGTTCCCCAGTGTGTTCTTTTAGGGAGGATTCCTGGAACCAATATTCCTTAAGTGGTTGGAAGGAGTTCAATGAAGATTAAGAAACAGTACTATTCTGGGAAGTCCTAGCATAGGCACATACTCGGTGCCAACCCTGTTTCAGGCCTATATGCCAAGCAATTTAGAGATAATTAAACTGAGGTTCTTGCCTTCAAAAAGTTCAAAGTTTCTATAACACAACAGTTTTATCTGGCATTAAAATCTCAGAGTTCTGCTAAGACATTACCATGTTTGGAGAATTTTTACCTGTGTTTCCGAACACCAGATTTCAGATTCTTTAAGATCAATCTGTTCCTTTGCACTTGGCTTAACCTATACCTCACCATATGGGTGAGAATTACCCTAACATACATGGGGATGATGTTAGACTGGAGAAAAGTCATTTTCTTTATAAGAAACTACTGAACCATACTAAACCATTTGAAAAAAAAATCTCAATTTCATCTCCGGTCTCTCTCCTACTTTCTAAGATACTTTTTGGGGGCATAAGTCTCAGTGTTCTTTTCATAAAGTACACACCATGCTGTCAGCCTTCCCTGGCATATTAATATCCCTCCACCTTTAAAGTCAAGTTGAACTTTGTTTCCTTCATCCAGGGCACTGCTCTCATCTAACCCCTTGTACTAATTCATGGATAAATAATAAAATTTCATTTCTTATGCTAACTCAGATGCTGATTATCTGAAAAAGAAAAGCCTATATTTCAAAAGCTTCTAAGACCATATCCAGCCTCAGTAGGACTACTGTGATTAATTAAGTATATTTGCCAGAGGATAAAGAAATGGCAGGTGGAAATGCTGGTATTTGTGATCTCTGAGATAGCTCATGATGATACTATGCTGTTTTACATAACCTTGCCTTCTTCTAGTGTAAAGCTTTTTAAAGATTGGGGCTCATTAAGTCTGAATTTTTCATTATATAGAAACAAGAAAATTGAGGAAGATTTTAATATAGACACTCCCATTTGTTGCATATATTTAGGGAGTGAATATTTTTGGTTGATTAAATACGTGATAATCATCAGTATAACATAGATATCACTTATTCATTTAATGGCACAAGTTAATATCTTGAGCTAGGTTCTGGGCATTCAGAGATAGCAAGCGTATTTACAGCTAAATTTTTAAAAAAGATTTTATTTATTTATTTATTTTTAGAGAGAGGGGAAAGGAGGGAGAAAGGGAGAGAAACATCAATGTGTGAGAGTAACATCGATCGGTTGCCTTTCGCACGCCCCCAACAAGGGACCTGGCCCACAGCCCAGGCACGTGCCCTGCTCAGAACTGAACTGGTCTTCCAACAACTGGTGAAACAATGCCCAACCCTCTGAGCCACACCAGTCAGGGCTATAGCTAAATTTTAATGGTGAAAACAAACAAGTCAATAAACAAATTTAATACAACATGATAATTATTTGTAAGACTTTGAACAGTTGCTTTGGTAGCACTGAGAAGCTCTAGTTCAGAAAAGAGCATCAGAGGAATCTCCCTAACAGCTCTTAAAGAATAAAAGGAGTCAGCAAAACACAGGGTGTTGGTGATAACACATGTGGTGAAGGCACCAATGCAGGAAATATGATGTACTTGCAAAACTAGTTGTTCACTGCGGTGTGGTTGTAAGATGCAGGTAGGTATGTGGAGAACTGAGACTAGAAAGGGAGGCAGAGGCTCGCCATTGTGCACCCTTGTGCCAACTTCAGTATATTTTTTCTACTTTACTAAGCTTACAATTGGAACCCCCAAATATTTTAAGCTGGGGATTCAATAACCTTATTTAAAGATTTGTGATAAATTATACCGAAACTATGGAACATATTCATTCATTTAACAAATAATTATTAAGCATCCACCATGTCTTGAGCACTATGCTGGTCACTGAGGATTCAATAGTTAGCAATAACACACAGATCCCTGCCTGCTTTCATGAATCTGATGCCGACTTTCCATCCATACTTTAGAGCCCATTTTCTCTAACCCCTTCTAACCTATTTTCACCTGCGTCCTTACACTGGATTACTCCAGTTGGCCTACAGACATTTACAAATATCTATCTTAGAAAATACAAAAATCAAACAGGAGACATTCTCTCTTAAAACAAATTTCTCTCTTCCTACTGCTAAATTTCCTTTCTCCTTG
>PVJI01025120.1:0-20758 GCA_004026765.1 Micronycteris hirsuta | reverse complement strand
TGGTAAAAGGTCACTCTGAGAAAAACAAACTAAATGATCACAAAAAGCTTTGTTACATTGGGAATAAAAGGAAATAAACACAGAAAACTATCAAAAGTTTTGTATATTTTTGCGTACACTTGAAAACTTAGCTGAAAAGACAATATTCTAGGAAAATATAACCTGACTGAAGAAGACACAGAAAACCTAAATAGACTAAACATTTTGTATTACATTGAAAAAGTTATCAAAGAATTACTCTACAATAAAATTTTAAGCCTAAACTATTTTACCAGTGAATTACTTTCACTTTAAGAAATATAAACTTTTTGCCCTGGCTGGTGTAGCGCGGTGGATTGAGCGCGCGCTGGGAACCAGAGGGTTCTAGGGAACCAGAACCAGAACTAGAGAACCAGAGGGTTCTCTTCTAAGGAAGAGTTGAGTAGTTGCTAGAGACTGGATGTCCTGAAAAGCCAACAGTTTTACCAGAAATGCTTTGACAATCCTTGACCTAGAGCCGTCTCCATTCCACTCAGGGAGAACCAAGGCAAGGTTGCTCACTAGTCTGTATGTATGAGAAGGCAATTCACAAAAGGAATACAAATGGACAGTAAATAACATAAAAACATGTATTTGCATCTCTTCAATAATCAAAGAAATGCAAATAAAGATGAGAAAGCTATGCTTGTTTACTTGGGCACCTTTTATGAGGCAGGCAGTATCCCAAACACTCAATCTGTATAACCTTATTTAACACAGAAATCCTAATGAGAGAAGTTCTATAATTTCCACTTCACAGATGTAGAAAATGAAATCCAAATAGGCCAATTGGCAGGTAAAGATTGGAGAAGATTTAAAAAAGACTTATGTTGGAATGTAGGTAGAAATAGTGGGGAAATGGACCCTATTATTCAGCACCCATTGACGATTATATAGATGTACCCTTTTTATAGGGTGGTCAGGTTGGAAGTGTCCAAATATATATTTATGAGCTGATTCAGCAATGTCACCTTTGCAATTTCCTCATGGAAGTCACTGCCCAGGTATGAAAGCATGGGGTCATAGGACTGTTGTAACAGCAAAATACTAAGTAAACATGCGCAGCAATAGGAGAATGTTTCAGTAATTATAGTGCAGAAATTAAATGGCATATTTTTGGGAGACGAAATTAGATTAATAACAACATCAGTGGTCCCAACTCTACGCAACCATAAGTTTCTTCCAGGGGAACTCTGGGACAATGCCACCCATATTAACATCACTTATCCATGGATAGTGGGATTTTAAGCAATATTTTTCCTTTCTTCCTAAATGATATTTCTAAAATCCTTACCCAGGGACATTTTTTTTCCCATTTCTTTTAAAAAGAGAGCAAGGGGGAGAGAGAAACATTGATCCATTGCCTCCCATGTGTGCCCGGACCAGGGATTGTACCCACAACCTAGGTATGTACCCTAACTGGGAATTGAACCCACAACCTTTCAGTTATGGGATGATGCTTCAATCAACTGAGCCACACTGGCCTTTCCTAAATGATTTTAATTTAATTCAAATAAGTATTATTTGAATTAAAAAGAAATTTAAAAACTATACAACAGTGAAAAATGAAATAGAGCTTCATGTATCAAATAGGACAAATCTTGCAATGATAAATACATGGAGCAAAAAATTCAAGTTGTGTATAAGATCTTATGGTATCCATAGCATTTATATGAATGCAAAACATCAAAGTAAATAATGCTTTGTATTTCTCTTGAATTCCCACATGTTGTAAAGTTTCAGGAAACACGGAGTGACCCACATCTCATTCAGGATAGTGGCTGCCTCTGGAGAAAGAGAGGTTTCCACTGCATGAGTAATGTTCTTTTTTTTTTTTTTTCTTCAGCCAAGGAGTGCATTAACAGAGTTTCACTGATTTCCTTACAACTTTATTATGTTTTACACATTTTCTTTTTTTTTTTAAAGATTTTATTTATTTCAGAGAGAGGAGAAGGGAGGGAGAAAGAGCAATGTATGGTTGCCTCTCACATGGCCCTCATGGGGACCTGGCCTGCAACCCAGGCATGTGCCCCGACTGGGAATCGAACCGGGACCCTCTGGTTCCCAGCCCGCGCTCAATCCACTGAGCTACACCAGCTGGTACACATTTTCTTAAAAGAAAAATGATCAGCTCTCTAACATTAAATTTGAGAAGAGAAAAATTGCAGGTTGAATGTGGAGCTGGTGGCAGAGGCACCCTGAAGAGCTGTGGAAGCTTCCACCTGGCCACCATCAGTGCAGAAGCATGTTGATTTCTGTGTGTGTGGTGGGGGCTGGGTGGGGAGAGACTCAGAATCCCATAGTGTTGAACTTAGTGACTCCTAACCTCTTAGCTGGTGAACATGAGCTAATCCTAGGGTTTTAGAGCACAAGGTAACTTTAAGTCTAGCTTACTTGTGTTAGTTCTTTTCCTATTGATGACTATGACCCATTCTTAATGACTAACTTGTTCCAAATAATGTGCTCTGAACTCCCCTCCCTTTACTTTTTATTCTCATCTGGCTATGATGAAATGGAATGAGCTGGAGCCCTTCATGTGGCATGAGGTGACCACTCTGTGCATCTCTCAGACAAAGGGCTTGTCCCAGGAAAACCTACATTCTCCTACTGCTCTGGGGTCTTCCCACTCAGAAACCTCAGTGGCAGTTCAGACCCCTAATAGAGGCATTCAAGATGGTTGTGCAGCCCAGTCTTTGCCACTTCATAGCACAGAAAGAATGGTACCATCCTGCACAACTGGGATAACTATAGTGGGAGAGGGAGAGGGTCAGAGGGAAGACCCAAACCCTGTTATCTGCCCACACTTGTAACCCATTCACCACGCAACAAGGCCTTTGGGGAACAGCTCCAATTTGAGAGGCCTCCTCTATGCCCTGCCCTGTTTGGGGTGTTACAAGCTGAACTGCAGCCCGTGATGCAAAACATTGAACCAACCATCTGTTGTCTCTGCCTTTAAAGTGCTAATGTACACAATATGATCACTGATCACTACCACTCTGATCCAAGCTGCTGCTGTCATCTCTCATCACTGCACTAGTTGGTTTTTTTTTAAATTAAGATTTTACTTATTTATTTTTAGAGAGAGGGGTAGAGAGGGAGAGAAACATCAATATGTGGTTGCCTCTCACATGCCACCCACCAGGGACTTGGCCCACAACCAGGACATGTGCCGTGACTGGGAATTGAACCAATGACCCTTTGGTTCACAGGCCAGCACTCAATCCACTGAGTCATACCAGCCGGGGCTCTTTTCTTGAGTCACTAGTCACTAATCCTTCCCTCCCCTTTGTCGCTTCTCCAGAGAAGCAAGATTGATACTGTGATGAGGCCAGCTCATCACTTCTCTGCTCGGAAGCATGCCCTGGCTCTCCATTTCACTCAAAGCCAGAGCCATCATGAAGCCGCTGAGGTTCTGCTCTCCAGTCCCCGCTGCCTCTCTGACCACCGTGCTGTTGAAAAGCAGGTGGACAAAGGAATAGCAGGTGGGCAAGCAAATAGGGAGCAAGAAGGAAGGGTCTGGGTGCCAGGGTAGCTCTGGTAGAGGGTCAGTTCAAACACAGGTTGAAGGAGCCTCTGAGGGTCCCAAAGGGCTGTTAGTGGTCTTTGCCACCAGAGATCCCAGAGCCAGTTAGGGCTGGAAGCTAGGGGTTGTTGCCCAGGAGGTCCTCTCCATGCTGGGTGAGGAACTTTTTCTTTCTCCCTGCCAGTGCTTTTGAATGGTGGCCTTTACTGGCAGCTTGCCAAGATAGGAAAGTGGTCGATGATAACTTACATTCCCATAAAGCTTTGTCATCTAGAGTGTTTGGGGAACAAGTCTGATGCTCTCAGCAGTAGAGCTTCATATTCATGGGAAAGCTCAAAATTGGGTTCCTCATGTGGCAAAGGGTATCATAAGAGTCTCTTCTTTATACTCTTGTGTCAGTGTAGAACATACAAACCTGTAAAGAATTTTTATTATAGTTTGTGCCCTGGCCAGTGTAGCTCAGTCGGTTGGAGCATGGTCCCATTAATTGAAGGGTCGTGGGTTCAATTCCAGATCAGGGCACGTACCTGGGTTGCAGGTTCACCTCACTGTGGGGGTGTGGTCAGCGTGCAAACCAGAGACAACCCATCCATGTTTCTCTCCCTCCCTCTCTCCCTTCCCCTGCCTAAAATCAATAAGCACGTCCTCAGGTGAGGATAAAAAAGAAAAAAGTTTATGCGAGCCCAAACTGATGACATTGCTGGGAAACAAGATCTCAAATGCTTCAAAGGACAGTTGTGCAGTTTTTCTTACACATTTGAAATTAAGGAGGAGATGTAATGAAGATTACATGGAGGTGGAAGAAAATATGTGAGGATTGTCTTACAAGACAGTGGAAGGAGATTATGTCCTCTCTTGGGGATAGTCATGCTATTTCACAGGCAAGTTAATCTAGATGCACAAGAACAATGGAGAGAGCTTCCTAAAGGCAAAGATAAGCCTTTTATTAAAGAAGCTACATGTTAGGGCCTGACCACTCAGAACACCTGCCCAGTTAGGAATTTATAATCAAACCATCCTGTGAGGTTACTTTCCATAGACCACTTTTTTCACCCACACTTGTAACTTCAACAAGTTCCTATTGCTCAGTGTAGCTACCGTGAGCTGCCATTTTACAGTTGGACAAACTGAGGGGGTTTGGGGGCCTGACTTAGACAGACACCCCTCTCCCCCACTACCGAACTGCGCAGCATTGGCGGAGGGCGGTCTGGGGCAGGGACCGTACCGCCCACCTCTCCACTTGTGACCGGAGCAGCCCCCGGGGTCCAGTTTCCCGTGGGGAGGCAGGACTACGAACGGAGAAACTCCGGGCGTAGAAGCCCTGGAAAACCTGCCGGGGAGGCGCTTTCGCCCAAGCCGGAAGTGCGCCTTCTGGAACTACAACTCCCAGCAGCCCGCGCGTCGCGTTTTCGTCGACGCAGGGGGAGCGGTCGCCATTGTCCGCGGCCGAGGTGAGGCAGTCACCCGGGTGGAGGGGGCGCGGAGGGTCAGCTGAACGCTCTGAGTGAGGCGGCGCCGGCCTCTGGGGCTGGCGCGGCGCCCGGGCGGGTCCTGCGCCTGCCCTATCGCGCCGGCCTCGCTTCTCCATTCTCTCCGCCTCAGGGCTCCTGGCCACGCTCGTCCAGCTGGACGGCCCCTGGCGCCGGGTCGTGGCCCCAGCCCAGCGCGTCTTTGTCCCTCAGGCCGCGCGCGCCCGGCCGAGCCTGGAGCTCGACAAAAGCCGAGCGCCCTACGTAGCGCTCGCGTAGCCGCTCTGAAAGCGGCGCGGCTAGGCCGGGAGGGGGCGGCCGGCAGCTGCGGACCAGGTGAGGGACCGCTCACCGGTGCGTGTTCCCGGACGTGGCATTTGTGTTGTGGGTGGAAATGTGGGACGCAAGGCCAGGAAGCGGACGAGGGGGAGGCCTCCCACATTTCACAGCCAGCGGGCGTCTCGCTTTCGGGCCCGTTCGCTTAAAGCGTTGAAGGACGTCAGACGTGGGCTGAGGGCAACGCTGGGTTCCCTTGAACACGCAGTGGCCGCGGGACTTTTGTCAAGTTGCAAACAGAGGTCCAGAAGGCGGTTCGCCTGCTCCCGGTGTTGGCGCCGCTCCCGGTGCGTTATTCACAGATCCGGGAATCCGCAGAGCCCTGCCAGTTGGTGCTGGTGCCCTCACAGGTCGCAGACTGGCACAAAGATCCGGAACCTGGGAGTGGAGAGCGGTCTGGGCCTCGTACCAGGAAGAGACAGAAGTTAAAATGAACCGTTTTCGCTCTGGCAGGGTGGCTCTGTTAGCTGGAGCATCGTCCGGATGGGCTCTAATCAACCGAGCCACCCTGCCGGGGCTAAACTCTTGTTTCCTCATGTCGCTCCCTAGGACTTCTATTGCTTCTGTGACTGAGTTCTCTTATTTGTTTCCACTGCATTTTCTGTGAGGAAGGACCACTTTGTCTTTTTCACTTTTATCATAGGTTGGGGTTGAAGTTGCTCCCCGTACTAAAGCAGAATCCGGTGCAGGCGCCTGGTCCACTCATCCTGCAGGATGTCTGCCGTCAATCCGTGGGCCTCTTGGGGTGAGTCCAAGTCCTGTTAACTTTGGGCCTCCCCTGCAATGACTTGCAGTAGCCAACGGTCAGAGCTGGGGGAGTAGGATCTGAGGGTGTCTGGGTGTTTGTTTTGGTATAGAATTGGAAAACTTGGTTATTGGTGAAAGGGGAAAGTTGGTATAAAAGACAATGTAACTTTTACACATTTTATAGTTGTCTCCTGAGATGTTTTGTTAGTTCAAAGAGATTTTCTGGTTATTCGTGGGATTTCTTAGAAGACAGTCATATAGACAATCAAAATTTTTTAAATACTCCTCTATTTTAATTTTATTGTTGTTTTCCACTTACATAGCATTGGTCTGTAACTTAAGAGTAATGTTAAATAGTAGTGTGATGTCTGTGTTTTCCTTTTAAGTGAGGTTTCAGATATTTGTCACCGAAGACATCAAGGTTGTATCTTTCTGTTATATACATTCTATTAAAAAATTAGGTTATATTTGCTCTGACCCATGTAGCTCAGCCCATGCGAGTTGGGCATCATCCTGCAAAGCAGAAGGTTGTGGGTTTGATTCCTGGTCAGGGCACATGCCTGGGTTGCAGGTTCGGTCTCTGGTTGGGGCACATACAAGAAACAACCAATCATGTTTCTCTCTCACACTGATGTTTTGCCCTCTTTCTCCCTCCTTCCCTCTCTCTAAAAAAAGAAAGAAAATCTTTGAAAAAGTTAGGCTATGTTTAACATTTTATCAGAAAGCCTCTTTAGTCGATTAAGGGGTTCTTTTATTAATTGTTCTGTGGCTATATCATATTGGTAAATTTTCTGACAGTGACCCACCTGTGCATTTCTGGTATAAATCTAGTTTCTTGTGGTGGATCTTTTCACATGCCTTTGGGCATTATTTATGGAACTTTGTTATACCCATTAGTGAGAGAGGCCTCCTTTTCCATTTTGTTGCCTTTAGTCACTGGGATTGGTGACACAGTGCCTCTCCTTTCCTTGTTCTAACCTGGTCTTCTGGTGCAGGTGTCCTTACGAACCAGTCCTGGGGGATGGCAGCTGTTGACCCATGGGCCTCCTGGGGTGAGTCAAGAGCCTGTGTTCCCATCAACCACATTGGTGGCCATGATGTGGCCTCTCCCAGCAATGACCTGCCACGGCTGGGGATCCAACCAGGGGAGCGAAGTGGGGCTTTAGGGTAGGGGGTTTCTGGTCCAGATCTGTCTCTGTGCTGAGCTGGAACAGGGAGGGCTCAGAACACTCTGCCAGGGGCATGAGGTGGTGCTGACATCTCCAGGACAGGGTACATGAGAATGAATGTGTGGTGACTCAGGCTTAGTACGGCTGTGAACGCACACTGCTTCTCAGAGACAGTGCCTCAGAGCAAAGGGAGGGGGGCAGTGTGGATTCATGCATTTAGGCACATTCCTTATCTTCTTGGAGTCCCCTTTCCTTCATCTATAAAATGAGAAGGTGGGTTTCTCCCCTTGCCCTGTGGGAAGGGCTGGGACTCCCTCTCTCTGTGCCCTGCCAGGAGGAAGGACTCAAGTGGGCACACTTCCAACAGAGAGAGCTGCTTCTGTGACTTTGCTTTCCTCCCCCAGCTCTGTGTCCTCAGGACTCTGCCTGGCATGTGGAGGAGACCCCTGAGGAGGGGAGGAGGGCCACCGGGCTCCCAACAGCCCAGGTCCAGGTGAGAAGGGGCTTCCGCTTTTTCCCAAAGGGCTGCCCTGTTCCCTAAGGTGCCCAGGTTGTCCCTAGCCATCCCAATCCTTGTGGTTCCTCAGTTTACAACAGCTAGTTTGGGTAGAGAAGGAATCAGTCAGAAGTTTATCACCTTCTGAGGAAAGACAGAGAGGGTTCAGTTTTCTATGACTTGGAGCCTCACTATCTACCAGGCTGTTTCAGTCATGAGCCATAGCTATCCTGTGGGTTGTTTTGATGAATGAGGGGCAACCACCTTGGTTGGCAGCCCCCTCTGCTTTCCTCTTCCCCCCTTCCCTCATGTAATCAGTGCTGGATTCAGGCTGATGTCTGGTGAGTGCTGTGCTTGCTGAGAGGGGAATAAGGACAAGTCTGAACCCTTGTCCTAAGGAGCTCCCAGGGTATTTCACTCAGCTACTGAGGCCTCATGGGCCTGCCTGATGCTGCACATGTGGTTTGGGACAGAAGCCTGAGGCACTCGGGGAGGCTCGGAGCCCTGGAGGAGCAGAGCCCAGCTGATTGATGCCTTGGGAGGCAGGACAGAGTCTGCACAGAGGTCATGGGGCACAGAGCAGCAGGGGTCCTTTGCTGTGGTGAGGGAGGCTGCCCAAGAGAGACAGGAGGATCAGCTTGATGGGCATGGCCTGTTGAGCAGGGGTCTGGCCTCCTATAGCACCACAGTGAGAGTGGGTGAGGGGGACTGCATGGCCAGTGTCTGGGTGAACCCTGACTCCAGTTAGACTTTGGGCTGGGGAGGCCAGGACAGTCCAGCCCAGTTCCTTCCTGGTGATAATGAGTCTCCAAAGTGTTGGGAGCAGGAGATGCCAGGGTTTGCTGTGTAGCCAGACAGGCATCCCTGGCAGAGGTGTGGGAAGCAGGCTTGCATTTCAGGCTTCAGTGTGACCAGGGTCTGGGAGCAAGATATGAGGGAGTCGAAGCAGGGGTTCTTTGTGACTAAAGGACCGGAAGGTGACTCCTGAGAGAAAAAGGATAGCGTTGATGATGTGGAGAGGTGACATCTCCCCCTCTTCCTTCTGCCCAGCCTCCTCACTAGTGGCAGCCACTTAAGGGAAAAAAAAAATTAACAGCTTTATTAAAGTATTATTCATATACCGTGAAGTTTAACCTTTTAAAACGTATAGGTCAGTGGTTTTTAGTATATTCACAGAGTTGCAGAACCATCACCAATATCTAATTCTAGAATATTTTCATCGTCCCTAAAAGAAACTCTAATATCCATTACTTGTTCCTCCCCATTCCTCCCATCTCAGCCCCTGGCAGCCACTAAACTTCTCTATGTATTTGTTGATTTTGGACATTTTATATAAAGGGAATCACATAATATATGGCGTTTTATGTCTGACTTCTGTCACTTAGCATGTTTTCAAGAGTTATCTATGTTGTAGCATGTTTTAGTATTTCTTTTCATGACTCAGGCAGCTATTTTAACTCACTGTTTTCAGTTTCTGTATTTCTAAATGAGAGATTTTCATTCTAATCAAATTTATGTTTATTCTGTTGACCCCAGGCTGTGAAAGACAAAGAAAATAGTTTCATTATTATATTTAGGTTATTCATTTCTAAATTAAAATAATGAATCAAGCAAAGTGAAATATTGTGTTACAAAAATATTAAAATGACTCAACTTCATACCTTCTCCCAAATTAAAAAAATTAAGGAAACCTCCCACTCTTTCTAAGATGATTGGTGAAGTGCACGGTAAGTTGCCACCGCATGTGCCAGCACTGCTGTTCAGGAAGTCAGAGCCCTGATCTGAGTGGAGCTGGGTGGTAGTTGTCTGCTGTCAGGACTCGGTGGCTGTGATATTTGCTGCTGTTATAATGCACAGTCATTTTTAGATCCTGTAACAGCAGAGAAGCTAGGCTGGGCTGAAAGATGGGCCCCGAATCAGTCTCTCGGGAACAGAAGTTAGTTGTAATAAAGTGCTATGAAGAAGCCCCAATAACCACTGTGCTGCATTCTGGTGTTAATATAGGTGAGGGTTTCTGAGAATTATTAGAGTTAATGATGAGAAAATGAAATGGAGAATTAAAATAACAACACCGTCCAATGTCTGAAGAATTGTGAATCCTGAAAACGTGCTCCTGCCCCCTCCCCACACTCACTTTGGATTTTTCCTGTGGGAAACTCAAGACTTGAATTATGAGTTTTATATTAAGCAACAAGAGCCCCATATCCCTCTATTGTTTCCTCCAAATTAAATATTTCCTGAAATAAAGCATTCACTTGGTGAAAACATCAAATGCTGTCCTCCCTTGTTATCTGAAGAGTCTGTTCTGGGAAATATGTTTCAGCCAGATCCCATTACGTTGAGGGAGAGGGAAAATAATGTTTCAGCCTGTCTAAAAACCCCAGCCAGCCTCCCCAAATAAGGAAACTCTCAGACCCCTCTATAACACTCTATCAACAATTTGTGCATGATTAATAGGCACATAAAATGCCAATAATCTGGTACTCTACACCCATCCTTGGTTGTGTTAAGAATGTGCACTGTCTAGTGATATTTTTCTTCTTTGCAAAGATCCTGCACTAAAATATTAGTAAATAATGAGCCCTGGCTCGTGTGGCTCCGTAGATTGAATGCTGGCCTGCGAACCAGAGGGTCACCAGTTGATTCTCAGGGCACATGCCTGGGTTGCCGGCCAGGCCCCCAAGTAGGGGGTGTGCAAGAGGCAACCACACATTGATGTTTCCCTCTTTCTCTCTGTCTCCTCTCTCTAAAAACAAATAAAATATTTTTAAAATATTAGTAAATAACAAAATCCTGAAACTTTCAAAGAGGCCATCTGAATTTCCCAGGCTCTGTGAAGGGGCCACTGTCAGAGAATTCAGGTAATGTAGAAGCAGTCACAGGAGATCCTGTCAGGCAAATGGCTGAGACCCAGCTCAGCACCCTCTGCAGCCTCCCCCAGACCCTCCCATGGTTTAAACATGCAACTCTTGCGTTAGGGTCCGTAAAGTTTTAGAATGCCTAGATAAGCACATGTTTGCAAGACTGGGTGAAACATCTTTGCAAGTCATCGTAAAGTAACAGGTGATGTTGGAAAGTGCGAGGTGTCTGGTAAGCGTTACCTGTGGACCTGAAAGAAAGGCTGCCTTTCTGGGGCATGACCCCTCTCAGTCCTGTCCTCTCAACCCAAAGTTTCAGGTAGCAATGAAACCTGCAGCTCCTCTTATATCCCAGGAGGGCCTTTCTTGTTTCCACTCTTCTGCCATTTCCCTGCTGTCTCCAGCCTCAGGTTTGCCTTTTTTGTTACATCACTGAGGCCTCCATGAACTGTGGACCCTGCCATCGGGGCATGTTCATCTGGGGGTCTTTTTTCCCCCTTGCTAGTCCATAGCCTTTCCAGTTTGATGACATCTTCAATTCTGGACACCCTTAAAGTATTTTGACAAATTCCATAATTACTGAAAAAAAGTGAACAAAACATGACCCTCACCACTCTACATTGGCAGTTTTTAATGTTTGGTCATACTTGCTTTGTTTTCCTTTTTTTGTGTAGTTCCTGATCATTCCCTTCCCACCCTCAGAACAACTCATGGTGTGCATGCAGGTAATCCATTTGCGTACTCATGCAGATAAAATGTATAGACATAACAGATAATGAGACTGTCTTTTTTTTTTAAATGCTTTTCATACACATAGGTTTTCTATCAGTCAATGTTGAGGTCCATCCATGTGCTGCATAGAGTTCCTTTTGCCCCGTCAGAGAGAAGGACTCTATTCGTTCTATGATTGGGCTTCTAAGCCCGCCCTCCCCCCATCATGTTTGCTCTTCCGCCCCAAGCTATGTGGACATTCCAGTAGCTTCACTTTGTGCTTCACTTGTAGCTTCACATACAAGTGTTTACTGAGGAATTTTCTGAATTTTAAGGTCTGTTTTCCATACGACTAGTACTGCCATGTGGTTCCGAAGAGACAAAGCCAGTTCTCATGACTCCTCAAGTGCTCACTCCCTGCATATTTGCAAGTGCTTGACAATACTTAGTTTTTGCTTACCTCAGCACCAAAATGGTGTACTGTATTACTTTAATTTGCATTTCCTTGATTACTGGTGAGGTTGAATATCCTTTCATGTCATCATTGACAGTCTATATTTTCTTCTCTCTGGCTCTATTACATTCCTAGATTTCTGCAAGCTGTGACTTACAGAACTGTGGGCATTTTATGTGCATTCTGGTCTTGATCCAGATGGAAATGGTCCTCTTCTAGTCTGTAGCTTGTCTTAGCTTTGTGATGTCTTTTGTCACTCAAATGTTTTTCATTGTATGTCAAACATCTGTCTGCATGTGTAGTGTTTTTGGTGTCTTTTTTAAAAGAAGTCCTGTATTTAAAAATTTTCCTGTGTCCTTTTCCTTTATATTCTCTTTCTGAGGTCTTCTGTTAGATGGGGTACATCCTGAATGAACTGCTGTGTCTCTAATCTCTCTATATTTCATGTCTTTTTCTTGGTGGTGGTGGGGAGTTGGGGAGCCTGGCCAGCATTTTTACCACCATGACTTCTTCCTAGGGCTTCCTAAAACAATCACTATGTCTTCTATCTCTTCTTTGTATTCTATAAATTCTTTCCTGTTCTCTCAGCCTCTCTTCTGTCATCCTACTCTGTTTTACACCTGAATCTCCCCAGTCTGAGACTTGGAGTTATAGTTCTTTGACGTTTTGTGTGTAGCTGCCTGGATTCTGTGTCCTCTTGGCACCAAATTTGGTCATGTCTCAAGGGCTTCTGTGGTCAGTCCGTGTTTACCAGTAAGGAGCTGTGAGGCTGTGTTTCAGAGTTAGGTCCAGTTCCTAATTGGCCTCCCTGCCTCCCTCCTCCCTGTCTGTCTCCTGACAAATCTCATTCTAATTTCTGTGGGCCTGGGTGGGCCAGGATCATAAGGCTGGTTCTGCTTCCACTTCCTGGATGCAGCTGGCCTGTCAGGCCACGGATGCCGTCCCCTTTCCCAGTGTCAGGCTGAAGAGGTCTCTGCTCCTCAGGTGTTGCTGCCCACACTCTAGTCTGAAAGGCCAGGGTTGCTGGTGGTGCTGCCCGTAGGTGAAGTGGTTGGGGGTATGGGCAACTGGCAGAGTTCTCCCAAACACATACCTTTCCCTCATCTGTGTGCAGCCTGACTTATTCCTGCCTTCACTATATCCATGAGCTCAGAGGCCAGGGCCTCTCCTGGGTCCCACTTCCTTGGGGGCGCCACTTTCATCTGCTCAATTTCCAGGAGGGCAAGAATGACCATGTATCCATAGCCCTTCTCTCCACTGGCTGCTATATTTCTTTCACTTTTACCTGAGGATATGTTTCTTGATTTCAGAGAGAGAAACATTGATTGGTTGCCTACATGCCCCTACTGAAGATGGAACCTGCAACCTTTTGGTATGTGGGATAACGCTTAGGGCACATACCTAGGTTGCAGCTTTGATCCCTAGTCGGGGCACCTATGGGAGGCAACTGACCAGTGTTTCTCTCTTACATCGATGTTTCTCTCTCTCTAAAAATCAATAAAAACAAGCCCTGGCTGGTGTGGCTCAGTAGATTGAGTACCAGCCTGTGAACTAAAAGGTCACCAGCTCAACTCCAGTCAGGGCACAAGCCTGGGTTGCAGGCCAGGTCCCCAGGAGGGGCTGTGTGAAAGGCACCCACCCTTTGATGTTTCTCTCTCTCTCTCCCTTCCCCTTTCTCTAAAAATAAAATCTTAGAAAAAGAAAGAAAAGGGATTTAAAAAAAGTAAAAATCAATAAAAACATATCCTCAGGTGAGGATTAAAAACTAAAACTAAAACCTTTTCTTAAATTTAGGAAGTTTTTAAACCCAGAGGTGGACCGTGAAGCATATATTCATTTCCTGTTGCCACTGTAACATCACCACAGACTTAATGGCTCAGAACAATATGAATTCCTTCTCCTGCTGTGGCAGGGCTACGTTCCTTCTGGAGTTGCCTCACTTTTTCCACCTTCAAGGGGCCACCCACATTTCTTGGCTCCTGGCTCCGACATTGTCATAGTGCATCACCTGACTTCTGCTTCCAGTGTCATTTTAGGGCTCTGACCCTGCGGTCTGCCTCTTTCACTTACAAGGACTCCTGTGATGACATTGAGCCCACCTGGCTTATCTCCACAGCTCAGTCTCCTTTTATTTAATTGAGTTTTTACAGAGAATGAAACATTGATTTATCATTCAACTTATTAATGCATTCACTGTTTGCTTCTTGTATTTGCCCTGACCAGGGATTGAACCTGCAACCTTGGCATATTGGGATGATGATCTAACCAATTGAGCTACCTGGCCAGGGCCCCACCTTAGTCTTCTTAATCATATCTCTGCAAAGTCCCTTTTTTCGAGTTCTGGAGATGAGGACATGGAGGGCAAATTGAAGAGACCGTAGCCAATCACAGACACCCACATTCACCAGCTTCAGCCACTGTCAGCATTCAGCTTTCTGCCTTTCTATCAATTTGGACACACAACCTTAAAAAAAAAAACAACTAGAATGTTTTCAAGCATGTCTCAGATATGTTGTTTTACCTGTAAACACTTTTGGTTATTTACCTAAGAAATACCTACCTTTTACAAAATAGCCAAAATACCCAACAAAATTAACGATTTCTTAGTATGACCTAATACCCAGTCTATGTTCAGTTTTCCCCCACATATCCTGAAAATGTCTTTTTACAGTTGGTTGGTTTGAATCCAGGACCAAACGAGGGTCACACATTACATGTGCATCGTCTGCTGAAGACACTAGGTCTCCTGCCCTGTGGTTTGCCTTGTTTGGCCCTTGTGCTTTCATTGATAAGTCCCCTGTCCATTTATCTGCTATAAACCCGTGCTGGGCTGGAGGCTAGAGTAGATTCAGGTTTCGTGTTTTGGCAAGAGTACTTTGTGGGCGGTGCTGGGTCCTTCTACTGGAGGCATCAGTTGGTCCAGGGTGTTCAGTTGTCTCATCTACAAATGATGGGTAGGTTAGTGGGTACCGGTATTGTCAGCCTGACTCTTGTCAAGTTCCCTATCTGCCTTATTTTTTAAATATTACTTATTTATTTAGAGGGGGAGGGAGGGAGAAAAAAAAGAAACAATGGTTGTCTCTCGCATGCCCCCACCTGGGAACCTGGCCCACAACCCAGGCCTGACTGGGAATTGAACCGGTGACCTTTGGGTTCTCAGGCTGGCACTCAATCCACTGAGCAACAGCAGCCAGGGCAAAATTTATTTATTTTTAATCCTCACTCAAGGGTACGTTTATTGATTTTAGAGAGAGAGGAAGGGGGAGAGAAAGAGAGAATATCAGTTGGTTGCCTCCCATACACCCTCAACCGGGGGTCGAACCCACAACTTTTTGGTGTGTGGCACAGTGCTCCAACCAACTGAGCCACCCGGCCAGGGCTTTTCTGTTTCTTTTAAAGTGTGTGTGCAGGGTTTCCACTGGGGTCTCAGGAGGGGTGGGAGTTGGAATTTGAAGCCACTGAAGGAGATGAGGTAGTATGAGATGAGAACAGCCTCCCGCAGGTCCCCTAGGTACAATCACTCTGTGAGCATGCATTGAGGTTGTGCTATCTGCACATCTCACGTGAGGTCACATTTGCGTGAAATGGTGGCATTATCCAGAACATAGAAGCAGCAGCAATCAAGAAAACTGAGGTCCATGCAGGTCCGAGAGGAAACCCAAGAAATTGGCATTGATGTGTCCAGGGTTGGGGTCTGTTTCCCCAAAAGAGGTTTGCGGTTGGCAGTTTTCCTGTGGCTCTGTGGAGTTGGCATCATAGGAGTAGAACAGCCCTGTGCTTTCAGCCAGTCGCTATGTGAAGGTGGAGGGGGATCTGTTCAGGACAGAGAAAGAGCAGCATGGAGAGCCAGCCCTGATCAGAGATGGCTTGCAGGGGCAGAAGGTCATAGAGTAGAAGAGAAGTGATCACGCAGTTGTGATGGGTGGGTAGAGGGTCACAGGACTGTCTGAGTGGAATTGCACTCACATGGGGAGACAGGGTCACCAGTTTCCAGGTGAGAGGGAGGACTGTTGTGCACAGACAGGCCAAGAGGGGTCCTAGATGTGAATGGGGACTACAGGGTGTATATCACATCCCCACTGCCGGCCAGCTGACTCCCTGCCACCACCGCAAGAGTAGGCCTGCCCTTGTCCCCCAGAAATGCTTGTACCCCCAAGGCTCATGGTGACTACTTAGGACTATGAGCCCTGGCTATTGTAGCTCAGTGGATTGAGCACTAACCTGCCAACTAAAGGGCCACTGGTTCGATTCCCAGTCTAGGGCACATCCTGGGTTGCAGGCCAGGTCCCCAGTAGGGGGCACACAAGAGGCAACCACACATTGATGTTTTGCTCCCTCTCTCCCTCCCTTCTCCTCTGTAATAACTAAAACTTTTTTTTTTAAGGACTATGAGTTGTGCATTCATTGCAAAAATCAGACTTATAATTCATCTTTTCACTCATTTTCTAGTGAGTATTCCTGGTTATTTTTTTTTTTAAGATTGCATACTAAAGCATTATTGATATAATATATGACATTCAATTTATAAAAGGGAATTACAACAAGTATACAAAATATTTGTATATTTACAAACAAATAAAAATATTTTAAATAACTAATATAATTAGATTTCTGTCCACTGTAGATTGGAAGTATAGTTTAAATTAAGACCTTTTAATCAAACTGAGAAATATACTGATATTTTTAATGTTCTTTATAATAGTTCAGTATTTTTTTTTAATAATTACTTTATTGTTGTTCAATTAGTTATTTGCATCCTCTCCCTTCCCCTCCAACCCCATCCCCCTCCCCAGCCTCCCTCCTCCCTCCTGGTTATGTTTTGCTAGAAACATCAGTTTGGTGTTTTTAAAACTCAGAGCACTTTTGACAGCAACTGTGACTAATTCTCCTTCACTAAATCCTGTCCCACCCTGGCTTCAATCCTTGGGGCGGAGGTGATCTGGGAAAGGAGAATTCCTGCTGTGGCCAGCAGCACGATCTGCGAATGTTCAGATCCCTGTTCCAGGGCCCAGCCCCAGGATCTGTGGTCTGGTCCATGCTCAAAGCCTGTATCTGCCTGGTCCTGGCCTTGCTGAGCGTCTGCACCTCCAGAGAAGGGGCGTTGGCCTGGTGATTGATTCCCTGACTCTACACATGCATGGGAAACTGCTGACCACAAACCGGCTTTGATGAAACTGGCCCCAACCCTGGATACATTGTCGCGGATTTCACTTGCTCACACGGGAATCACACGGAGCTGTGCTCAAAACGTGTAAATTCTCAGGACTGCGTGTTTACACACGTGTGGAAATCACTGCCACATCTCCCCCTCTTTTCTTATGAAATCCTTTTCCACAGGCATGGATTACACCAGCCCACACGGGAGTGATTTTTCTTCATGCGGAGCTGAGCTCTGACACGCGTGATTTTTCTGGGCTACGATTTTTCATGCGTGTGAAAAGAATTTTTATATCTCCCCTTGTATTTCTTATGAGAATTTAGAAGCTGGATTAATTTGATAAAGTTTTGTTACTTTCTGGTCCCTTTTACAACCTTGGGAGAATAAATTACAAATGTAGCAAAGCATACAGATTATAAACATAGTAAACAACCAGGGGCTATGAAGACCCATAATTTCAGATAAAAATTAATAAATAGAATTTTAGGGTGAAGTTCGTAGAAATTGTCCCTGAGGGTTTTAAATATTTCCTGTTCAGAGAGGCATTGGATGTCCTGCAACCGCTGAAGTAATTCCAATTGCAGTCTATTAATTTGTCCTTTTAGATTAGTAGTAAGGATATTTGATGTGTAGCTTGGAGAATCCTGGATTAGTAGATTCCCTTTTGATGATGAGAAATTAGGTTGCTGCTAGGGAAGTCTTTCTTCTGTTACAGCAGTTTGCTTTTCTTGTCCACAGCAGTTTTGGAGATTTTTCTGTGGAAAAAACAGAAACAGACCCTTCTCTTCTTAGCTAAGGTGTGGGGCTAGGGACTTGAATTGAATGGGGTGATTGCTTGGACTAATATTGCGAATCAAAAAATTTTTTAAATTGTAAAAGAGTCGTGTTTAAATCTTTGGGAGAGATATTCTGACCTCCTCCCCCTTTTTTCTTATAATAAATAGGGTTTAAAGTTTGTAAGGACTTCTGGTTAAAGATGAATAAATGCCAAGGGTTTGAATAATTGATTTTCTCTGAAAATTGGCCAGTTTTTTTTGAGAGATTAGATTTAAAGAACAACCTGGGTGTTTTATGCAAAATGATCAGTTTTGCATATAAGACCCATGTCTATGTTTTAATTTTATTTATTGTTAAAAAACAATTCAGCCCTGGTAAAGTTGGTGAGCAGATATCAGATTTATATATTTATTTGGGAAAAGCTGTTGCGGTAGATGCCTAGTATTGAATAATATTACAGATATCATTCTATATAAATTTGGGATACAAACAGGATTTTAGCAATCCGGTCCAAGATTAACACATTATGTTTTAAAAACCATAGTGAATAAATTGCATGATATTTTAGAAAATATTCTTATATATTAATTATATTCTTTACTTAGGTTTTGGATTACTCCTCAAAAGATAATTTTGAGGAGTAGATTAATAACTAGATTATAACATTAGATTAATTCCTAAATCTTTAACTGTAAATTGAAGTTTAAATATGAAGTTTATATTGTATGAAGTCTTGTATATTATATTTATTAAAATTATAGAGAATTATAGTCAGTATAGAGAGAATATTGAGATAATAGTATTGTTACTGGCTAGAATCTGGCACCCTGCTTGCCAGAGGATGTCTTCTTATTAGTTAAATAGAATAAATTATAAGTTGATAAGATTCCCTTAAAGACAGTAAGTAAGATAATGATTATCTGGCTGATGAGTGTTGTTACCCGACCCAAAGTAGGGGTCCTAGTGATGATTTGGCGATGCGGCGATTTTGGACTTTCCTTTTCCTTCAGCCGGGAGACTGGAGACAGGCTGCCAGTGGCTTTTTGGGGCAGCCAGGGGGTTAAGCATCTTGGAGTGGTGGGGGTCTTGTGTATTCTGTGGAAAAAACATAGAGACACCTCCTTCCCCCAAATCAAAACTATACCTGGCCTCTTTTTACTGTAAAGCTTAAGTTTAGATTAAAAAATTATAAATCCTGGATTTCCACAGTTTATTTAGAAAACACCTACAAGTTATGGCTTTCATAGCAGGTTTAACAGATTAAACATGAAGTGTTTTAGTTTTCTCTATTTCAAGTATTAAAGAAAAATGAGGCTATTATTAAACATGAGTATTTGCTTAAAAGTGATAATGCACATTTGCTTATAAATATATTTTGGAGCTATATCAATCTTGATGTTTAAAACCTTTACAGTATCTTTATAATGTGGGGCCTCTTTTTATTTTATGAGGCAAAAAATGTTTTACTGTTATTTTTGATATGGTTGTTTAAGAATTTTTGATGGAAGATTAAAAGAAAACTTTTGACAATTAGCATTTTTGCTGACCTTCTAGTGAGGGGGGTTTGTGGAAGAGCCAGCTGGCCCCCCGTAGTCTTGTGAACTATTTTCAGGAGTTGATACATTCCTCTGGTGAAGCATTTACTTGTCAAGTGCCTTTAGTGACCTTCATTAGCCAATTTTTTATGGGGAGGTAGCCAGTCTCCCTAATAACTGAGTTAAAAATTGGTGTTATGTTTTCCGCAAAAAAATGGCTGTTTTTTTCCGGAAGACTGTACACCTGTATTTCATTTTTATAATAAAATGGTCACGGCTTTGGCACAAGGAGGAATTAGATTGAAAACATACATATTTCTTTTGAGCTTACTAATTATTTGGGAAGAATAATTGTAAATGACTTTGGAGTAGACTGTGGGAACAGATTATAAGCAATACAGAATAATATTAGATTTTATTTCTATTGTTAGGGGTTTAGTGAAAATGCCTTGAAACAAAAATAAAATTTAAACTAGCATTTTAAAGCTTAATTCTATAAAGAAATACCAGTTTACTGTAAACATCTGTTATACTGGGTTTTCAGGAAGATATTATTCAGATTTTTACCTATAGCCTAGAATTTTTTATTAAGAGACAATCCTGAGTGGTAGATGAAATGGCCAAGCGAACCTTTCTTTCTAACTTGGACACCTGCTAAGGCTTTTCCTTCCTAATTTCATTTCATAACTTAATACATACAATTTACAGTCTTGCCTTCAATCCTATCTTATACTACCTGGCAAATATGCCAACCTTTGACTAGCTTTCTTTTCTTCACTTCCTCCTACCCTCTTTCCCTCCAGTCCTTTTCCCTTTTCTAATTTGGACACCTGTCAAGCTTCTTTTCCTTCAATTCTATCTTATCATTCATAACTTACCTGACCTTTGTTAAAATACATAAATAATTCAGTTTGGCTATAAAGTATTATAGATTACAACACTATGATTTTATGACTTTAATATCTGAAGTGACATACATAAGGTTTATTCATAGATATATATGAAGTAATATATATATGTTATTATATGTAATAAGTATCATTTATATAATTAATAAAAGTACATGGCCATAATAGCTAATGAATATATAAATGGCTATTATGTTATTATCTTTTTATAATTATGCAGTATTAAAATGGCACACAGCCGCCTATTAATGCAGGCTTCATCTATTTGCCACATGCCTTTTTTAATATTTTACTTAAATTTTATAGGAATAATTAGCCTTAATTTTAATAAATGATAGCTTTGGAATGTTATTTCTTGCTACCTGATGTCATTGTAATTTTTACCTAACATATTTTTAATTAAATGGAGAAAATTCTTATATTAGGAAAATATTTAGTATTTTTAAAAATCTGAATTAGGATAAAATATTGTTTTAATAATCCAAAAGAATTACAATTTTTAAAACTTTATCTTAGATTATTAAGCACTTAAAAATGAACAGTAACATTTATTTTTCAAATTACCTAAGGATACAATTTTCTTTGGGGTTAAATGCAGA
>PVJI01025119.1:0-20937 GCA_004026765.1 Micronycteris hirsuta | reverse complement strand
GATGTATCTTAAAAAATTCTGGCTTGCTGTGCCCTGCATATTACTTTAACCTGGTCCTGTCTGCCACCAGATCTGAATTTACATCCAATGCCTTGCTATGAGTAATCCTACCTGTTCTGCTTAATCCCATGAATAATCAATCCTATGTAAATTGGCCCCTGATAAAAACCCTGGCTGGGCAAGCCACGAGGCTTTTTCCGGAGATGGGAGGAATCAGCCACGTAGCCCCGGTCTCTCTTTCCCTGCGTGTCTCGGTATGAGGTTCATACACGCATTGGGTCACGGTCACCCATGGGTATCGGCAGGTCCGATCTACCCCGTGTCAGTCTCATATCATATTTTCAGGGTAAAAAGACAGGTAAAAGCATGAACTGAGAAGACCAAACTTGGGAGTCATTCCCGTCCTGCCACCTCTGCTCCTCCCCACCTGCCTCTCCAGGAGCCAGGGGGTGACAGACTCCTGAGCTCCTATTTCCAGCTGCCAGACTGGAAGATTGGAGCTCAGACCTCCAGCATCTATGATACATAATCCCAGATGACAGGACAAGAAATCACTGTTCATGAACATTGATCTCAGATGTGTCAATATGACTGAAGGAACAGAAGAGAGATAGGGGATAAAGAAATAGGATATCAATGAATTTCAAAAAGGACAGTAGACTTCACCCAAGCAGCAAAGCATGGAGAGGAGAGGGGAAGGTTGGCAAACCCTAAATGTTTAGAATATCATTGAATCCCTGGGTCACACCTTGGGTATATGATAAATAACACATGACACTGGGTAATTTTCAACATGAATGTTGACTTCAGAATGACAAAGAGTGCCAAACAATATTATTTGGTTTTGCAGAACAATACATTTGAAAATTTCATCATACTTGAAAATTTGGATCATATTAAGTATGTAACAGTCAATGTGCATTTGATTATAAGAGCAGATGGTCTTTTAAATGTGTTCAAAAGTCAAGACACACTGTTATGTGGAATGGTCATCTAGTATATTGATGGAGGAAAAAAATCTGGGGGGAACGTAGACCAGAAGCAAATACCAGGTTGTGAGTATAACTTTTACATTCTTACATTTAGCTCTGAAGATTAATATACTAATCTATGTATAGCAAATGAGCAAATACTGAAACCTTGGACCTCGTTCATTCTATTAAGTGTGTGGCGATGGAGATTTAGAGTAATTTAAAAAGCATAGCTCATGTTTCTCTCAGTTACTCTAATAAATTGTGTGCAAAAATGAAGAGACACGAGAAAAGAGATACCTCAGTTCATTTCAGACTAAATCTTTGAAGTTGAGCATGTGGGGTTTTGTTTCTTTTCATTACCTGGTCTGTATAAGAAGAAAAATTGTACTACAAGTTCAAAACCACTGGTTAATTCAAAGCCATTTCCCCACAATGCCATGTTATGAAGCAGGATTCCTACAACTCTTTCCAACAATAGTTTCATAGTTTTACCAATTGAACATTGGAGAAATGGCTCTTCCATTGAATGTCTCTTAATTCTACAGTATTTTCTTATCTTTTTTAACATTACTCCTACGTTCCTCCCCCTTGAACACACCCCAACAATCGCAATCACCACAGCAAAAACTCTTGAAAATATAACAGCTGTTCAATTGCTAAGAAGGAAGCAGATTCAAGAGCTTTTTCCTGGGTGGATCTCCTCCAGGACAGAGGTGTTTTAGAGTCAATATTTTGCAACAGAGCAGTACACTAAAGCACTTCTGAAGCACCAGGGAGCTGCGAGCCAGCAAAATTCCTACAGTGCACAGCCACATCCATTCCCTTTGAGCCACGCTGTTTAATTCCTGCAGCCTGCTATTTGGGTAATGTCAGAACACTAAAAAAATAACTGAAAAGCTGTAAGAGGTTAAAAAAAGTATACATGTATGTGTTGGGCATGGACAAAATGAGTGGTTTTACTTTAAAGTGTGTTGATTTTCAGTGGTTTCTTCACTTGGGTGCTCATAAGTGCTATAAATAAATATATAAAATTGCATACAATAACTTATAAAATATACATAAAGTAGCACATAGGAAATAGTGTGGGGGGGCATTGTAGTATACTTTCTAGATAATCTTTTAGGACCAAGGCACTCACTGTCCCAGGAATCTGCAGTTCGTAACTGGTTCCATCCCTACCTAGTAATTGCCATTAATTAGTGTATCACCCAAGGTTACACTCTTTTCCTGAGGACAATCTCCACCCAATAACCAGTCAGAGTGGTGATTCAAAGGCCTGGTCCCCTCACTTTAGTTGGGACAGGGGAGCCATCCTACCTCCAGAGTGCTCAGTAGTATTGGTTATAGCCTCTATTGTGGGTGCACTGCTGCTCAACTTCACCCTCTGCTTAGCCCTGCATCCCTACCCCTCACAGTGTTGTTTGCATGAGCCCTCCCCAAAACCTCCGTAAGTAATTCTCTTTTTCAGAGTCTCTTTCTCAGGAGAGCGGACCTCAGATTGCTGATAGCAGAAGTGAGCCTAGGGAAGCCTGTTAAACAGGATTGGGACCTAATTGCTCACTAGCCTATTGGCAATGAGTTCACCATCTCTAGTGGCTGGAGAAACAGTGATAGTCCCTAACATTTGGTTGCAGTGTAATTGTTAAAACTTTCATCAGGGAAGATGCACTATCTCAAGTATATGAGAGGTTTGGGGAAATAATAATTATAAGGATTATAGAATTAGAAAACTGTTGTCAGAGACCATTAGTGCCTTGGAGAAAGAAAAACTAAAGGCTAAAGTGATTAACCATCAACATACCGCAAAGTGTGAGGGCCAGAAAGCTTTCTTGGCAACATGTGCTGGGGTGTCCAACCTTCTGGCATCTCTGGGACACACTGGAAGAAGAATTGTCTTGGGCAATACACAAACACTAACAAAAACTTATGAGCAAAACATTTTAAGTAAAGTTACAATTTTGTATTGGACCTCATTCATAGTCATCCTGGGCAGCGTGTGGCCTGCAGGCCGTGGGTTGGATATCCCTGATTGTAGACTCTCTCCTCTGACAGGCAGAGAGGAAAAGCTGAGGATCAGACCCAAGACCTAATTATAATAGTAGCAATGCTCCAGAAAAAGTTGAATTTCCAACCCGAGCAAGTCTGCTAGCTACCAAGGTCAGGAGTGGGACTCTGAGACTGAGGGTAGTAGGGACCTCTGGATGGAGTCAAAGACTGCATTCTCAGGATACCCTAAGCTTCCAGAAGAATCCCACATGGTTAACTACTAAATTCTAGTACTCATGCCTTGTTTGAAGACAATTCAGAGGCTTGTATATTGCAAGATAAGCCCTCTAAGAGTTACCATCACTTCTAGATATCAGGCAAATAACTAGGATCAAGTTTCCACATAGCCTGACCATGGAAGCACTTAGCCTACTAAGGGAAGAAAAGCAATGATACTCTGAAGGAACTTCAGAATCAAGCAAACATGTACATGACAGTAGCTGGGGTTGTATATACATGGTCCTGGATCTTGTGAGATCATAAATATGTAACAGGATCCTGAAGATGCTGATCAATAAGAATGAAATCTAAAGCTGAATAAGGAAGAGATTACTAATATGGTAGAATTTTCCCATAATGCAAGATTTAACATCCTAATAAGGACACTGGGAGACAAAGCTCTTAGGATAACTCTGGAAGCTTGTATAAAGTGATAGTCCATACCAATTGAGTAGAAGTGCTCAATCTCCATGATAAGTGATAGAAAGGCTCAGAGAAGTGGGTGTATTAGTGTGGATATACTCTCTGAGGTCAGAAAGCCTACCAGATGACTCTATTCAATGGAACATAGTAATCTGGAATTTACTAAGAAAAAAGAAACTAGAATCCATAACCACAGTGGTGGTCCTTCTCTGTAAGTGAAGGCTGATGATGAGATGATATTAAAGATTTAGGCTCTCTGATAGCAATAAATATTGTCGGATCCCCAAATAATAGAGACCAGGTAGAAGTACTTAGGTAGAATCAGTACTTACCCAACCATAACTGAATGGTTAAGTATCAAATAATTGCAAAGTAGTATGTGCTATTATTGTAATAAATGGCATTGTCAGCATAGCATCCAGGCCAGGAATGGGGTATGGGAGGGAAGTGGGTCTGACCCACACAGAGCTGCAGGAATGTTGAATAGACCATAATGTTCCCAGGACCCACCCAGATGGGTAGTCAACAAAGGTAAATTTATAAAACCAAAACAACAACAACAAAAAGCAAGAATGTATGATCAGGTAGCTGAGGACAACTGCTTAAACCAAAAGTTCCTATGGCTAGCCCACTTTTCAGACCTGAGCTAGTTCTCAGAGCTAGAACCCTCCAACTGAAGAAGGGGCTGGGTCTCCATCAGGATGGGTCCTGTAACCTAATCTTACCTATGGCCTATAGCCATTTATTTAAGTAACAATACCCTGGGGGAATAGGGATACCCAGAGATTTCAAGGACTCTTGGGCATAGGTTCAAGTTGCCATTATTACCCATTGATCTAAAGATTCCAAATAGACCTCATGTTAGAGTGGAGGCCACCCATGAGCAAGGTAGGGAATAGAGTTCTGGCACAGTCAATCCATACTGAGTTCACTGCATATAACTGAAATGGACATAGTAGCTGATAAAATCTTCACATAGGTTCCTTGATCTAAAGATAAAAATGACCATAGTGGGGAATCCCATATGGAAGTCTCTGAAGTTGTCTCTACCCAAGTCAAAATCATGAACAACTTTGAATCATAGAAAGAATGGCAGAATTAGGGCTGCCCTTAAATTATGCACAAATAATGGTTGCCATGATTTCTATTTATTTACCAGTTTGGCCCCAACAAAATCAGAAGGACTCTGAAGAATAAGAGTAAGCCATCAAAATGACCAAGGAATACCCAACTGCAGCCAATGGGCCAGATGTGGTAACTTTGTGAGAACACATTAGTCTCAGGTACATGGTATGTAGTAGCCATTGGTCTGGTAGATGTATTCTTTTCCGTCTGTATCAGCAAGGAGAACCAGAAGTAGTTCACATTCATGTAGGAAAAACCAGGGTATTATAATTTTGCCACAGTGCTGGTTAAATCTTTCGCCCTCTGTTATAAATATTCCAAAGGGATTTGGATCATTTAGACATTCCAAACATCACACTGGTTCACTATTTAGAGCATTATTTAAATTGGACTCGATAAGCAAAAATTGTTTGAAGCTTTGGTAAGACATGAGCTACAAAGATTCAGGTATGTGCCATATCAGAGATTTTCAGGGGGCCTGTCATCATGGCCATGCAGGACATCTCCTCCAAAAGAAAGACATCTTATAGCATCTTGCATCTCTCACTATGAGGCAAAATGCCAGCTAAGCTATTTTTTTTTTTTATTTCAGGAAGAAGAATATTTTACACTTTAAAATATTTAAGCCATTTACTGAGTGATATGAAAAACGGATAGCTATGAGATGGGCTTGGAGGAAGAAGAGCTCCACAGCAAATCCAGACTGCAGCTCCTGCAATCCTGCCACTTGGGCCACATGGCTCATCAGACTCTGTGTATTACAAGCATTTCTCATGAGAAAAGCACTTACGCAGTTACGGTAAGCCTGATAGGAGAAAATACAGATACCTACGGTTTAAGAGCAAGGCCATTACATCTACAGCAAAGAATTATACATCATCTGAAAAATATAGTCTGGTCCCTGGTAGAAATGGAGTGCCTGGTGGTGAATATCAAATGACCATGAGGTTGGAGCTGTCCATCATGATCTGAGTTCTGTCAGAATAACCAAGTCATAAGGCAGGGTGGGCCCAGCAGAAATGCATCATCAGATGAATGTGAGGAATCTAGAGTCGGGCATAAACAAGGCCAGAAAGGCCAGAGAATACAAAAAGGATACATTGAACAGATGGTTCAGACATGATATCATCCACCACATTGCATCAGCACCTTGTCCTCAGTTTACACCTATGCGTACATCTGGTATGTGTGTGTGTTTTGGGGGGTGGAAGGTTGAAGGGAAGTCTCTTATGACCAACTGACAAAGAATGAAAAGGTCTGAGTTTGGCTCACAAAGGGGACATCACAATATGTTAGTGCAAGCTGAAGCTCCCTTATAGTCCTATTCAGGGATGAGGGAAAATTTTGTCACGGGGCAGACATTTGAGTGGTAGATTTAATTATGTATTTTCTGTGAAAATGAACCTGTCATGAGATAATCATATATTGGGGATCAAAGGAAGTAGTGAATGACTTTGGTGGTTGGTCAAGGGCTTATAAGGAGAATGATCAAAAGATTGAATTCAAGGATATCTGGAGAAGAAGCATGTGGGTGTGCTTCTGGGAGCCCATGGAGTGTGAAGAACTGTGAATCACATAGTAACGCTTACCAAAGAGCAGCTACCAAAAAAGAGGCACTAATGAAACCACGTAGAGAGACTGAACCCGTCACTTTACATTTGCCATCCTCTGCCATCAGTCAGTGCTGGCAGAATACGTGCATGAGTGGAATAGCCATGGTGACAGAAATGGAGGCTATGTCTGAGCCCAGACACCACAGACTCCCACTCACCAAACCTGACATGGCTATTGCTGTTGCCAAATGTCCAAACTGCCAGCCACAGAGACCGATGCTGAGTTGTTAATACGGCACCATCTCTCAAAAAGAGCAAGTGAGTCAATAGAAGTTGGGTCCAGTAGGCCCCTTTTATTCTTTGCCTCAGTTGGGATAAGTCCAAAGTGCCATCTCAGCTCTCAAGGGGGCACAGTCCTGTCTGATTCTGCGTCCTTCATTGCACACAGCTGTTGTTCTGAGAGCACTCCCAATAAATCTCCTGAAAGCAAATTTCTGTCTCCTAGTCTGTTTCCCAGCTAATCCAATCTAAAACAGATGATAAGCCCAGGACTTCCTCACTGATGAAAGTAATTACCTTCAGAAGAGAACATTAATTAATAACAACAGTCATTTTCCACATCTGCAAATTCAGAAAAATGGTATTTCTGCTTATTTGAAATAAAAATTTTCTTTTTCCTCAAGGATGAGCTGGCAGCAATAATTTGGAGAAAGAAATTATTTTATTCACCTTCTTTGGAACGACTCTTTGTTCTCTGTTGTGACCTAGAAAGTCACAGAATTAGATCTTAGTATGCACCCACATACACATGCAGTCTACGAGAATACTTCAAGCAAGTGACACTGCCTCATTTCGCACATTACAAATGTAAAGTTGAAAGAGATTAGCTGTCTGGCTTAAGCTGCATAGCTGGGTTGGTGCTGAAAGGGAAGTCAGGAAATAGATCTAGCAATACTTGATGTTTCTCTCCATCAATATGCTTCTAACTCTAGACATATTCAAGAGCACTTCTAACTCTTTGAAACCTAATAAAGTCTAAATAAAATAAATCATTTGATTGAGGGTATTCCACCTATTTCTAAAGAGCTATTTTCTAAAATACAGTGTCACTTTTTGGAATATCTTTTATGATGTTGATATTTCCCCATGGGAAAAGGAGAGTTGTAAGTAGGCTACCTTTTGTTGGGGAGAGAAGAGAAAGAAACTGTTTTGAAGTCCAACTTAAGCAGAACTATTATCAGAGAGGGGTCAGGGGGATGGGTGAAAAAGGTGAGGGATGAAGAACAAATTGGTAGTTACAGAACAGTCATGGGGATGTAAAGTACAGCAAAGGGAATAGAGTAGCCAAAAAATGTATATGCATGACCCATGGACATGAACAATGGTGGGGGATCGCCTGAGGGAGTAGAGAGGGCTGGCTGGAGGGGGGGCAAAGGGGGAAATCTTGAGACAACTGTAATATCAATACCATAAACAATAAAAAAGAATATCTTCTGTTAAAAATAAATGAAAAATAAAAAATACTGAAGCACCCATCTGCTCTCAATTTTCTATAGAAAACGAAAGTATTCTAAAAAGTCAAAAAGATCATTTATCTGGATTTCAAAAAAAAAAAACTCTGATACTAACACATTTCAATAGTCACAACCTTCATCATCAGGTTAATATTCTCAAATTAACCCAAGTCTCTTGAGATTCAGTTTTCCATTATTGCAAAATGTTCTATTTTTAGCAACAATGAGAAATAAACCTGAGGTGGTATCAGTATGTTCTTTGTAATACAGTTACAAAATTGAAATTCTATGTGACTTAGTTAACTGCATTATCCACTGACAACAAGTTGTACATCTTTACATTCCAAAAAACTAATTATATTAGGGAAATAAAATATACATAGCTGATAAATAACCTGGGTAGAATCTACTTTCATAGCCTATCACATTCTGGTTTTATCATAAATTTAAAAGATATCTAGTATATAAAAATATACAGAGTATAAAATCATAGCTTGAGCCTGGCTGGTGTAGCTCAGTGGATTGAGCGCGGGCTGTTTTAATTTTTAATATTTGTTTTAATTCATTTTAGAGAGGAGGGGAAGGAAGAGACAGAGAGAGAGAGAGAGATTTGCTGTTCTACTTATTTATGCATTCAGTGGTTAATCCTTGTTAATGAACCCTGATGGAACCCACAACCCTGACTTATTGGGACGATGCTCCAACCAGCTGATCTACCTGGTCAGGATTGGTCTCGTTGTTTGTTTGTTTGTTTCTTTCTTTTAAGTGGAACATGAACTGACTTTTTAAATTATTTTTATTTTTATTAAATTTTTTTTATTATATAGGTTTCAGGTGCACAGTTCTACAACACATCATCTGTACACTGTATTGTGTGTTCACTGCACCAAGTCAAAGTAAATTTGCATGGATCTAAATAATATATAATAAAATGTCTTTTAAAATCTGAGATATTAATTTATGAGAGCATGTCTTACTATAAATTCAATATATTTTTTAAATACTGTTGATTTTCATCAGGGTAATTGACCTTTATAAAATAATTTAATGTTTTATTTTCTTATATAAATGCTAGAATCTTTAGAAAGCAAGACATTTTAATGGAAAGGGGAAACAGAATCATATGGATTGAGTCTATAGTGTGCCCAGCACTTACCTCACAATGTTTTCCAGAATGTCAAGTAAGGTGTCCTACCACATGCTCAATTGGTAGAGTAAAGATTTTAATGCAGTTCTGTGTCCAATTTCTTTTTTATGAAATGGGAGTAATATCTAATTATATAAAATGTAATCTAAATTAGAACATTTTATGTACCATAAAGTGCTTATATACATATAAATTACTATTACTATTCTCAGTGGAGAGCAAATATATCTTAACAGTTCTTAATTATCTAATAACATACACTTAAAGACAAATATCCTCACCAGGGATAAGCAGTAAGAAACTTCATGAATTATTCTTTTGTCATTTTTGTTCTAAAGGTTCCATATTGCTTTTAAAGTCGCACTACAGGCCTTGGTCATATTTGTTGATCAAGCATGTGTAAAACTGAACATCTTTAATGAGAAATGCAAGATTTATGGAATTAAAAATTGCTTCGGGAAATGAAAACAAAATTTCATTTTGTAATGGTCACCAATGGCTTATAATCAAGGCAGCAACTGCTGGGCAAATAAATAAATAATTTGCTAGTTTTATCTGACATGTAAGCAGAGGATTATCTAGCAATTTGTTCACTATTCTTATCTGCTTGGCTGTTTACCTCTCAAGTCCATAAGGAAGAAGCTGGATACAAACAGAATGTTTTTATGTTACAGTATATTTTAAATGGTCCTGGTGAGTTTCTTCTTACTTTCTAATTTAAATTCTGTTTATATCTATATGTCTTTTATTCTGTGCCTCCATAAAGTAGACATTAATGGATTTAAATACAGTAACTCCCCACTTATGCAGAAGGTCCAGCTTGTCAGAAGTTTGATAAAGGCCTCAGAAAAGCCAGAAATATCTACCCTTACACCCTGCATTAAGGCTTTTAGGGATGTATTTGAAACTTTATTGACTTTTTAAATTTGCAATTCTTTTAAAGTCTAGTTTTCTAGTTTCTCAGCCTCTGATGGATTAGTAGAAGCAAACCGGAAAAGGTCAGAAGCTGTGTGAGGCAGGCAAAGCATGAACAGAAGTGATGGCTGACAGCCCTTCACCACAGTGTCCAAAAAATGTGGTCCATAATGACTGTCCTGGGTCACAATGTGAATGAGGCTTGGAATTTTCTGATTAAGTCGTGCCTTTTAGAAGGATTGTTCTCAAATGTGGTTAAGTTTAAGTAGCTGTAAAATTGAGTTCTGTGTGACTGTGTTATTATTTGTATGTGTGTGTTTGCATGATTGGCAATGCCTTATCAAAACAGGCAGGATTTAAGAAGAGTCTTCATAAAGGTGAAGAAAATCACAGGAAAGATAAAAATAGAGCATATATTTTGAAAAGAGGAGATATCATAATCTAGTGTTTTAGTGACTTGAAAGAGGTGAATAGTGAGTTGACTATGGCTGGAATAAGTAAGAGGGTGACCAGAAGCCTGGCTCTATCTTCTTTCTTTTCCATCTCTAATTATCGTTAAAGTATCTCCCTTCCCTACAGACTAAAGGGCTCCACACTGGTGTGTCACTAGGTTATTTATACACTGCTTGTAATTAAAAAGCCTGTGATATAGTTTGGTTAGAAAAATAAAGGAAGAGTATGCTCAATATGCAAGAAGATAAAAGTAAGTCACCAATACATGCAAAAAATCTATCATAAGCCATGTATTATGCTATGTATTTTTTTTTACATCTCATTTCATCTAATTTTTACAATAGTCATAAATCACCACCATTGTTGTTATTCTTATCTCAGGTAAGAAAACTGAGAATCAGAGAAATTAATTACTTTACCAACAGACATACAGCAATTCAGTGCCAAGGCCAAATTTAATACTCAGATATGCCTGGCTCCATATCTGTGTTTTTTACCACACCATGTTACTAGCTTGGGAGAAGAAACTCTGCTGAATGTAAAGGAGTATGCCAAAGTAAAATATGACTTCTCATAACAAACTGTACCTACTGCAAAATAATAATGGCTTAAGATCCTGAATAAGTTATTACAAAGAATAAATGAATGAATGTTGAGTAAAAATTATGTGTTGGTTATAATAATAACACATATTATTATGTTTTTCAGCTAATCCCTTTATATTCCTTCATCTAGTCCTCCCTCCTCCATCTCCTTGGACAACAATCAGTCTGTTCCATGTGTTCATGTCTCTATTTCTATTTTCTTTCTCAGTTTATTTTGCTTATTCGATGCCACATATAAGTGAAATCATATGGTATTTGTTGTTCTCTGACTGGCTTATTTCACTTAGCATAATGTTCTCCAGGGCCATCCATGCTGTCACAAAACGTAAGATTTCCTTTTTCTTTTTTTATGGCTACTATTAGCTTAGCATTTATTATATGGTAGGCAACATATTTTATATACCCTGTTGCTTAACAATGATTATTCATATACAGAGTGGGACAAAACTAGGTTTACAGTTGTTTATATGAAAACTAATATAATAATTAAGAAATAATAATATAAGAATAAACTGCGTTTCATATACTGAACAACTGTATATCTACTTTTACCCTACCCCGTATGAAAAATGAGGAAACTGTGGCCAAGAAGTTTTAAATAATTTGGCAACCATGACATAATTTTAAGTGGTAAAGCTAGATGAACTAGTCTGTGCTTTCCCCCACTTTGGTATGGTGCCTCTCTAATAATCCAAAAAGAACTAAGTGTAGTGGAAGAAAATAGAAAGTTGCATGAAATTAGAAAATGAGTACTTAATGATGTTAGAAGGAAACAACAGGTTTCTCATCACTATATATAATCAGCTGTATGTGTCAACATCTATCTTTAAAAATAGAAGCACCATAGTGTTTCATGATGCCCCTACAATGATATAATTGCTATAAGAAGGCAGTAATTTTAAAAAGTCTCTACTGTACACAAATGTCTGCTATTGTTATAATTTTTGTAATGACTTGGAATTCTCAGCTTCCTGTTTTACCAAAACCCAATAAAATCTTGGAGCAGTTTCTAACCTAGCCAAGACTATTAGCAATGAAAATAAAACCTACTACAAAATCTGTTTAAGATTTTCAAATGATGTGGTTGCGGGAAAGACTGGACTAGCTACTTAGAGATCTGGTTCTGGTATTTGGTCTTTCACTAATTCGGCATATGGCTTTGTATGTGTCCCTTACAAAATCAAGTCCCTTCACATGTTGCAACAGCGGGTCTAGCATTATACATTTTACTAGTCTGAAAGGACTGTAGACTAGGATCAAAGGATTCATGCTTGAGCCTTGTTGCTTCTCAGTTGTGAAAACATTGATCAACTCAGATCCTCTGAGTTTTATTTTTTCATCTATGAGGTTTTGCTATCTGGTTGGCCTACTTAATAGAAACGTGTTGAGGATTAAAATGGAATAATAAACTGAAGGTGCACTAAATTCTATAAAATGCTGTAAGTCATAAAGAATCCACACAAATGTCTTGTACATTGTAGACATATTAAATATTTATGTAATGGATAGCAGACAAGGCACCAGTATTGAATAAGGTTTAAGAGCACAGCCCCTGAGGCTGACTGCCTGGGTCTAAACACTGACTCCACAACTTAGTAGGTGATAAATTTGGATCAGTTACTTAACCTTTCTGTGTCTTCCTCTTCTCACGTATAAAACAGGAAAAGTAGTATCTGCCTTTTGGGCAGCTGTTAAGGATCAGATGAAACATTCCATGGAAGGAGCATGGCCCTGTATTCAGCACATGTAAGTACACTATTTAATAGCAAAAGTTATTAATGTTACAGAGAGTCAAAGATGGCAGTGAGATAGGTGGGAGCAGAGTCCACTTCCTCCTGTCCATTGGTAAAACACCTAGCTGATCTTCTGAGGAACAGAGCAAACAGCCAACGGAATTCCGGCATATATGAAGATTGGAGACCAAAATTATAGGGGACGTTGAATGACCAGACGGTAAGGAGAGTGCTTTGGGACCAGCACGGGGACCAGGGCGGGCTGCAGCCCCAGGTCTGGGGCCTGCTGGGTCTGCTGCAAGATTCCTGGGAGAGAGCCAGATTGGACTGTGTGAGAGGCCAGGTGCTTGTTTAGATAGGCAGGCTTACATAGGAAGAATTTTTCAAAAAGAAAAATAGAAAAAAAGAGGGACTCCATGGCTTTTTGGAGAGCCCTGCCCCCAATAGACCCGGGGTCGTTGCATGCCTGGTGAATGGCAGCCCAGGGAAGCTTGCCTGCGTACACTCCAGAAGAACAGGGAACAGTGGGCAACCGGTGACCCCTGGCCCAGCGGCAGCTTGCACTCCCAGTCAAGGGGAATTGGGGACTGTGCACACGCAGTGATCCACAGCCCACCCATGCCCACTCCAAAAACAGCAGGGAAGGTGCACAACCAGTGGCCTCCAGCCTGGCAGCTAGCCCGCACCCAATCCAGGGGCATAGGGGATGGTGCACACAGGTCCTCAGAGCTCATGCCTGGAGCACCAGGGACAAAGTGCCTGCCACCCAGCCCCTGTGCCCGGAGCCCTGCAGGGCTGACTGGCTCTGTAGGAGAAAGGTGGAAGCTCCCCGCTGAGGGGGACTGCAGTCCTTGGAAAGACTTGACTCAGTGGGGGGCTAAATTACCCAGAAGGGGCACTGAGAGTGCCTAGCATCGAAGCCAGCAAGGAGCAAAAAGGAGTTAGATGAGAAGTCCCTAATTGGTGCACCTCAAGGACAGCACAACTAAAAGCCTAGGCTGGACCCAGAAGGGCAGCTACGAACTGGACTGGAGGCTGGACAACAGTGAAGAGTGCATCTCAGGAAGGGAGAAAAGAGAAACCAATACCTTCCCAGCCTGACAAAGCCAGGAAGACCAGAAGAACAGGCCTGGCCTGACTGGTTTAAAGACAGCAGAAGGTTTTTTTGTTTGTTTGTTTGTTTGCTTTTTAATTCCTTCTCCTTTCTACTCTTCATTAATTTTTTATTCCTTCTTCCTCCCTTTCCTTTATTATTCCTAGTCCCCTCCTTCTTTTATTTCTTATTTATTACTTTTTTATTTTTTAATTAAAAATGTATTTCTTTTAATTTCTTCTCCCTTTCTTTCAATTTCTTCTTCTTTCTTTCCTTCTTTCCTTTGTATTCTTCTTCCCTTTCCTTCCTTTCCTTATTTTGTTCTTTCTCCCTTCCTTCACTTTTTCCCTCCCCCTCTTCTTTATCCACAGGTGAGTCATTAAAACCTAATGTGAAAACACCAGAGTTAGACCCAAACACGGGCCATCCCAAAAAACAGAGACAGTGAGACAAATTTCACTTTGCTACCCCAGAGAACTTGCAAGGTGGGAGCAGTGAACACCAGTACACCTGCTGGAAGAGGAAATCCACCAACAAAGGAACCACCGACAGAAAACAATGGAAGAAGGTAACGGAGGAAGTGGAACCCACACTAACCTCAATCCAGGATCGAATGGGAAAAACAACCAATTGGTGGAGAAATTACCCACAACAAACAACTGAACAAGAGTGAGAGAAAAGCCTCAAAACCTTGTTCACACATAAAAACCAGCTTCAACACAACCTGTCCACACCTGCACAACAGAATACAAGGCATGGTGGATGGAGTGACCCTCAGTTAACCAGCTGGAGGGCGGTAACTACCAAAGAAAGATCCAACAACAACCAAAGCCCAAAGACATACAGAGAGCCAACATAAATGACAGTCCAAGACCAGCAAGCTAAGGAGACTACACCACTGAATCTCGCAGGTATTCTACCATAGAAGTTCATACCATAAAAGCAGGGAGTCAGAACAGATCAATTTAAGAAACAGAGGCTAACAAGAAGAGTCTCACAAACAATGGGAAGACAAAGAAACAATCCCCAAGTGAAAGGAAAGGAGGAAGCTCCAGAAAGAATGATAAATGAAAAAAAGGCAAGTCAACTATCAGATATTGAGTTCAAAGCATTGGTTATCAGGAGATTAGGTTACTCCAATCATATCAATGAGCTCGCAGAGAATTACCAGAAACTATAGGGAAACTACAATGAACTTACTGCAAACTATATCAACATAAAAAAGGAAATAGAAACTGTCAACAAGGGCCAAGAGGAAATTAAGAATACAATTTCTGAACTGAAGAACACAGTAGAAGGAATCAAAAGCAGGCTCAATGAAGCAGAAGATTGAATCAGCGAGCTGGAGGACAAAGTAGAAAAAAACACCCAGAAAGAACAAGGAAAGGAGAAGAGGCTCAGAAAGAATGAAGAGGGATTAAGGGAAATGCAGGACAACATGAAACACAATAATATCCATATAATAGGGATAACAGAAGGAGAAGAAGAAGAGCAAAGGATAGAAAACCTGACTGAAAAAATAATGATGGAAAACTTCCCTAATCTGATGAGAGGAAAAGTCACACAAATCCAGGGAATACAGAGAGTCCCAATTAAGAGGAACCCAAAGAGGCCCGCTTCAAGACACATCATAATTAAAATGGCAAAATTCCAAGACAAAGAGAGAATCTTAAAGGCAGCAAGGGAGAAACAGGAAGTAACATACAAAGGAGCCCCAATAAGGTTAGCAACTGACTTCTCAATGGAAACACTCCAAGCAAAAGAGAATGGCAAGAAGTATTTCAAGTAATGAGAACCAGAGGCCTGCAACCAAGGCTACTGTACCTAGCTAGGCTTTCAATCAAGATAGAAGGCCAAATAAGGAGCTTCCCAGACAAAAGAAGTCTAAAAGAATACACCTCCCCCAAACCAGCTCTGCAAGAGATGCTAAAGGGACTGCTTTAAGGAAGGGAAGGAAAAGAGAGAGAGAGAGAGGAACATAGGTACAAAAAAATGGCAATGAATAAGTACCTATCAATAATAACCTTAAACGTAAATGGATTAAATGCTCCAATCAAAAGACATAGAATAGCTGAATGGATAAGAAAGCATGGCCCACACATATGCTGCCTACAAGAGACACACCTCCGAACAAAAGACTTACATAGACTGAAAGTGAAGGCTCATAAAAAGAATATATTCCAAGCAATGAACAGGAAAAAAAAAAAAGCTGGGGTAGCAATATTCATATCAGACAAAATAGACTTCAAAAAAAAGAGTCATAAAAAGGGACCCAGAAGGTCACTTCATAATACTCAAGGGAAGAATCCACGAAGAAGACATAAACATTATAAATATATATGCACCCAAGATAGCACCCAAATACATAAAGGAAATCTTGGAGGACTTCAAGAAAGATATTGACAGCAACACAATTATAGTAGGGGACTTCAATACCCCACTGTCAAAAATGGACAGATCCTCCAAACAAAATATCAGCAAAGACATTGTGGCATTGAACAATGCCCTAGATGAAATGAACTTCACTGATATATACGGAGCCTTTCACGCCAAAGAAACTAAATACATTTTCTTTTCAAATGCACATGGAATATTTTCAAAGATAGACCATATGATAGGACACAAAACAAGCCTCAACAAATTCAAGAAAATTGAAATCATACCAAGTGTTTTCTCCAACCACAATGGACGGAAATTAGAAACCAACCCCAAGGAAAAAAACTCCAAAACACTCAAAATCATGGAGATTGAATAGCATGCTATTAAACAACAAATGGGTCAAGAATGAGATTAGGGAAGAAATTAAAAAGTTTCTTGAAACAAATGAAAATGAACTGACAACAACCCAAAACTTATGGGACACAGCAAAGTTAGTCCTGAGAGGGAAGTTTATAGCAATACACACTTACCTAAAAAAAATAGAAACATTTCAAACAACCAACCTAACTCTACACCCACGAGAACTCAAAGAACAACAACAAAGACAGCCCAGAGCAAGTAGAAGGAAGGAAATAACCAAAATCAGAGCAGAATTAAATGACATAGAGACTAAAAGCACCATTCTAAGGACCAATGAATCCAGGAGCTGGTTCTCTGAAAAGAAAAATAAAATCGACAAGTCTTTAAGCAGGTTCATCAAGAAAAAAAAAGAGAGAGGACCCAAATAAACACAATCAGAATTGAAAGAGGAGAGATTACAACTGATGCCACAGAAATAGAAAGGATTGTAAGAAACTAGTATAAAGAACTGTATGCCAAGAAATTTGTAAACCTAGGTGAAATGGACACATATCTAGAAAAATATAATCTTCCAAAACTCAATAAAGAAGCAGAAAGCCTGAATTGACCAATAACAGCAGACAACATTGAAGCAGTGATCAAGAAACTCCTGACACACAAAAGGCCTGGACCAGATGGTTTCACAGGAGAATTCTACAAAGCATTTAAGGAAGAGCTAACCCCTATCCATCACAGACTATTCCAAATAATCCAAAGTGATGGAAGACTCCCCAACTCTTTTTATGAAGCCAGCATCATCCTAATCCCAAAACCAGATAAAGACAGAACAAAGAAAGAAAACTTCAGGCCAATGTCGCTGATGAACATAGATGCTAAAATTCTCAACAAAATATTGACAAACCGCATCCAGAAATACGTTAAAAATATCATACATTATGACCAAGTGGGATTCATCTCAGGGATGCAAGGATGGTACAATATTTGCAAATCAATTAACATAATACATCACATAAACAAAAGCAAAGACAAAAATCACATGATCATATCAATAGATGTAGAAAAAGTATTCGATAAGGTATAGCACCCATTTATGATAAAAACACTCAGCAAAGTGGGAATAGATGGAGCATTCCTCAACATAATAAAGGCCATCTATGAGAGACCTGCAGCCAACATCATATTCAATGGGCAAAAACTAAAATCTTTCCCACTAAGATCAGGAACAAGACAAGTTTGTCCACTATCACCACTGCTATTCAACATAATACTGGAAGTTTTAGCCACAGCAATCAAACAAGCAAAAGAAATAAAAGGCATCCAAATTGGAAAGGAGGAAACAAAGCTGTCATCATTTGCAGATGACATGATAGTGTACATAGAAAATTCTATAGACTCCACCAAAAAACTACTCAACCTAATAAATGAATTTGGCAAAACAGAGGGATACAAAGTCAATATCCATAAATCAAAGGCATTTTTGTATAACAACAACGAGACATCAGAAGAATAAATCAGGAAAACAATCCCATTTGATATAGCAACAAGAAAAATAAAATACCTAGGAATAAACCTAACCAAGGAGGTAAAAAACCTCTATTCAGAAAACTACACAACACGGAAGAAAGAAATCATGGAAGACACAAACAAATGGAAACATATACCATGCTCATGGATCAGAAGAATCAACATCATCAAAATGTTCATACTACCCAAAGCAATTTATAGATTCAGTGCAATCCCTATCAAAGTACCAATGGCACATTTCACAGATATAGAATAAATACTTCAAAAATTTATATGGAACCATAAACAACCCCGAATATCTGCTGTAATTTTGAGAAAGAAGAGCAAAGTAGTAGGGATCACAATACCTGATATCAAATTGTATTACAAGACTACTATAATCAAAACAGCCTGGTACTGGCATAAAAACAGATAGATAGACCAGTGGAAGAGAATAGAGAGCCCAGAAATAAACCCACGTCTCTACAGCCAATTAATCTTTGACAAAGGGAGCAGCAGCATAAAATGGAGTAAAAATAGCCTCTTCAACAAATGGTGTTGGGAAATCTGGACAGCTACATACAAAAAACTGAAACTTGAGCACCAACTTACACCATACAAAAAAATAAATTAAAGGTGGATAAAGACTTAAATATAAGTCGTGACACCATAAAAGTCCTAGAGGAAAACATTAGTAGGAAAATCTCAGACATTCCACACAGCAACATCTTCAATAATATGTCCCCTAGAGCAAGGGACATAAAGGAAAGAATAAACAAATGGGACCTCATCAAAATAAAAAGCTTCTGCATGGCTAAAGAAAACAGTATTAAAATAAAAAGAGAACCAACCATATGGGAAAATATATTTGCCAATGATACCTCAGACAAGGGTTTGATCTCCAAAATATATAAAGAACTCATACGACTCCGCTTCAGGAAGACAAAAAACCCAATTAAAAAATGGGAAAAAGACTTAGACACTTCTCCAAGGAGGACATACAAGAGACATATGAAAAGATGCTCAGCATCACTAGCTATCAGAGAGATGCAAATTAAAACCACAATGAGATATGACCTCACACCAGTCAGAACGGCCATCATAAACAAAGCAACAGATAAGTGTTGGAGAGGATGTGGAGAAAAGAGAATCCTACTGCACTGTTCGTGGGAATGCAGACTGGTGAAGCCACTGTGGAAAACAGTATGGAATTTCCTCAGAAAACTAAAAATGGAACTGCCTTTCGACCCAGCAATTCCACTGCTGGGATTATACCCTAAGAGCCCTGAAACACCAATTCAAAAGAACCTATGCACTCCAATGTTCATAGCAGCACAATTTACAATAGCCAAGTTCTGGAAGCAACCTAAGTGGCCATCAACAAATGAGTGGATCAAGAAACTATGCTACATTTACACAGTGGAATTCTACGCAGCAGAGAGAAAGAAGGAGCTTATATCCTTTGCAATAGCATAGATGGAACTGGAGAGCATTATGCTAAGTGAAATAAGCCAGATGGTGAGGGAAAAATACCATATGATCCAACCTTTAACTGGAACATAACCAACAAAAGGAAAAAAACCAAGAAAAACATAACCAGAGACATTGAAATTAAGAACAATCTAACAATAGCCAGAGGGGAGGGGGGAGAGGACAGTGGGGAGAAGTGTTTTTAGGAATCATTATAGAGGACACATGGACAGAACTAAGGGGGAGGGTGAAAGAAGGGGAGGGAGGTGGGTTTCTATGGGTTCAGGGGAGAGGATGTAGACAATTGTAATTAAACAACAATAAAGTAATTAAAATTTAAAAAAACTAAAAAAAGTGGAGGGGAAAGATGGCGGCGGAGAAGGAAGAAGCGTGATCGCTTTCCTCCGGCCCACTGGCGGGATATCTGGCCGATTTTCTGAGGAGCAGAGCAATCACCCAGCTGTATTCCGGTGTGGGGGAAGATTGGAAACCAGGACTGCGCATAAAGCTGAAAGATCAGCTGGTACCAGACCGGGCGCCCAGGCCTGCGGCTTGCAAGCTCCAATTCCAGAGACAAAATCGATCAGCGAGTGCAGGGGTGCGGAGCTCACACCTGGAGGGCCTGAGACACAACCCAGACCTGCGGTGCTGAGTCTCTCCGTGCGGGAGAAACAGAGGAGCTACATTGAGCCCCACTGACGGGAGACACAGACCCCATAAACTCTGACTCAGGGAGGAGGTCAGACGACCCAGAGGAGGTGCTGCAAACTCCTGGCAACTCCGCTGGTGGCGGAACGGCAGCAAAGAGTGCAGCCCAGGAAGACAGTTCTCCCAGCCTGACGCTGTTGAAGCCAGCCAACAAAAGTCTTTTTTTTTTTTTTTTTAATTTCTCTCGTTTTCTCTTTGTTTCTTTGGTTGTTTTTCCCCACCCTCCTTCCTATCTGTCCCTCTATATTTTTTTAACTCCTTCTACCTTCCCTTCATTTGGTATTCCTAGTTTTCTCTTCCTTTTATTTCCTATTTTTTATTATTTTTTTATTTTAGGTGATTTTCAAATTATTTTCTTCTTTATCTTTCTTTTTCCTTTTTTTTTTTGCCTTCTTTTCCTTCTGTATCTCCCCTCCCCTCGCTTCTTTATCAACAGATGAGACATTAAAACCTGGAATTGTGAAGAGAATAGAGTGGGACCCAGACAAGAGTCAGCCCAAAAAACAGAGAGTGACACGAAATTAACTTCGCTGCTTCAGAGAACTTCACAGATCAGTTTAAGAACCAGAGGTTAGCAAGAAGAATCCCACAAACAATGGGAAGACAAAGAAACAATCCCCAAATGAAAGGAAAGGAGGAAGCCCCAGAAAGAATGATAAATGAAACAGAGGCAAGCCAACTATCAGACATTGAGTTCAAAGCATATGTTATCAGGCA